>CM020243.1:507576-558981 GCA_009819775.1 Phoenicopterus ruber ruber
TGTCCTTAAGGTCCAGCTGTGACTTTCAGGGGTGACCGTGTGCGTGTTGACCCTCGCCAGCGTCCAGCCTGGCTCCGTGGGGGACGCGCTGCTGCTGACGCGGCTGGAGAAGGACGTGGCTCCCGTGACCATCCGCATCCCCGCCGCGCCTGACGAGGTGAGGGCAGGGCCGGGAGAGGGGCAGCCCAGCCCCGCGGCTGGGGGCTGGGGGTCACGGCTCCCTTCCTCCTCCAGGCCCCGCTGCGCTCGGTGCTGAGCGACTTCGACGCCATCCAGAAGGAGCAGAAAGAAGCCAACAGCTGCACGGACAAGCAAGACTGGTGGCTGCGCCGCTCCGAGCTGGACCGCAGGATGAAGGTGGGGGAGCACCGCCCTGCGCCCCGATGCGGGGCACGCTTTGGAGAGGGTTGGGGGGGGTCTGGACCCCCCTACTGACTCTCTGACCTCTCACAGAGCCTCATCGAGACGCTGGAGACGCGGGTGCTGGGCTGCTGGAGGGGTGCCCTGATCCCCGCCGGCCCCCAGCCCGCTCTGGCGGAGGAAGCCGCCCGCTTGCACCCCCAGCTCCGCCGGTGCGGCTGGAGGGACTCGGATCCCACCCTGCTCAAGGTGCCGGGGCTGGGCCGGGCTTTTGGGGAGCCGAGCCCCTGCTTTGCCGGCGCTCACCCCTTCCTCCTCGCCGCAGGTGGTGCTGAACGCCGCTCCCCTCCTCGCCCCCCACGACGTGCAAGCCCTGGCCTTCGGCCTCTGCCCGGCGCGGCCCCGCGAGGCTCAGCAGCTCTTGCAGGAGGCGGTGGAGAAGCGGAGAGCCGGCGCCGAGCCGCCCGGCGGCTCCCTCGTCCTGGTGCTGGATAAGGTGAGACCCCCCCCTGCTCCTGCTTCACCTCCTCCTGGCTCTGCTGCCTCCCCCCTGCTCACGCCTTCCTCCTCCTCTTCCTCCCAGCACCTCCAGAAGCTGCCCTGGGAGAGCATGGCGTGCCTGAAGGCTGTGCCCGTCACCAGGCTCCCTTCCCTGCGCTTCCTGCTCAGCTACGCCCTGGCGCAGCAGGTGAGAGGGTCGGGGACCCTGTGTACCCCAGCCCTGGGGTTTGGGGGGGCCCCCAAACCTCCCCCTGGGCTGGGTCCCGCTCATCTCCCCCCCCTCTGGCAGCGGGCAGGGTCGGTGCTGAGCCGCGGCGTGAACCCCAGCAGCACCTTCTACGTCCTCAACCCCCACAGCAACCTCCTGGGCACCGAGGAGCGATTTCGGGGCTGGTTCGAGAGGTGGGTGGAGATCGGGGGGGGCTGCTGCAGGGTTGGGGGGGTGGTCTGTGCCCCCCCACCCCTTCTCACCAGCTCTCCCACAGCGAGCCCGGCTGGAGGGGGGTGACAGGAGCCGTCCCGAGCCCAGAGCAGATGCAGGCAGCCCTCCTGGAGCACGACCTCTACATGTGAGCATCACCGGGGCTCCTTGGGGACACCCCGGGGCACGGGGGGGGTACGAGGGCAGCCGGGGCTCACCCGGGGGGGGGCTTCTCCCCGTAGCTACGCGGGGCACGGCGCAGGCGCCCGCTTCCTGGACGGACAGACCATCTCGCAGCTGAACTGCCGTGCCGTCGCCCTGCTCTTCGGCTGCAGCAGCGCCGCGCTCGCCGTCCGCGGCAGCCTCGAGGGCTCCGGCATCGTCCTCAAGTACATCATGGCCGGCTGGTGCGTTACGGGGGGGCTCTCCCTGCGGCGGGGGGGAGGCTTTGCCTGCACGGGGCTGGGGTTTTTGGGGGGGTTTAACGCCCTCCTTCCTTCCAGCCCCCTCGTCCTGGGGAACCTGTGG
Source organism: Phoenicopterus ruber ruber (assembly GCA_009819775.1). NCBI lineage: Eukaryota > Metazoa > Chordata > Aves > Phoenicopteriformes > Phoenicopteridae > Phoenicopterus > Phoenicopterus ruber. The sequence goes on from CM020243.1 coordinate 509,387, forward strand.
GACGTGACGGACCGGGACATCGACCGCTACGCCCAGGCGCTGCTGCAGGGCTGGCTGCGGGGGGGCCGGGGCGCCCCGCTCCTGCCCTACGTCGCCCAGGCGCGCCAGGCCCCCAAACTCAAATACCTCATCGGGGCGGCCCCCGTGGTCTACGGGCTCCCCGTCTGCCTGCGGTGAGGGGCTGGGGGGGCCCCCGTCTGCCTGCAGTGAGGGTGGGGGGTTCCCCTTCCCTCCCCCTTCACTTTATTTTAATGAAAGTGGTTTTATTTGTGCGTTCTGTGACAATAAAGCTGGCTTTGGACCTGTCCCCCCCCGTGTATTGCCTGTGTTCGGTCCCCTCCTCTCCCCCCCAATCTCTCCTGTACCCCCCCCCATGTTGCTCCAGCCCCCCATTTGTCCTCTGTCCCCGAGGCTGGACCCCCCAGGGAAGGTCCCGAGGCTTCTGCCCCCCTCCTCTGCTGCTGGAGGTGCCCCAGAGCCCCTGGCCTTTGCTTCCCCCCCCCCCCCCAATCATCCTTTTCTGGGGGTGGGGGGACCCCAGGACTCCTGGGAAGGTTTTGGGGGGGGCTGCTTGCTCAGGGCTCTGTCCCCAGGGCAGGGCTGGGCTTTAGCCTCTCCCCTTGGAAGGGGCACCCAAAATGCCCCCCCCCCCCCCCCCCCCCCCAGGAGCGGGGACCCTTTTCCCTGGGGGGGTCATTGGGGCGCTGCCAGGGGCTGCCCCCCCCGCCCCGGAGCGCTTCTGGCCGCCGGCCGCCAGGGGGCGCTGTGGGGCGGAGCAGCGAGAGGCGCGGGCGGCGCCAGAGCGTCGCGGCGGCCCAAGATGGCGCAGACGGTGAACGTGGGGGAGCTGTCGCTGCCGCAGCTGGAGCTGCTCAAGGGGCAGCTGGACCAGGTGGGGCCGGGCCAATGGGGCTGCGTGGGGCCGTGGGGGCTGCGTGGGGCCGGGTCCGCCCGCCTGGGGCTGCGTGGGGCCGGGCTGGGCTGGGCTGGGCTGGGGGGAATGTGTGGGACTAGCCTGGGCCTTGGGGCTGGGGGTGATGTGTGGGGCCTGACAGGGCTGGGGGGATGTGCTGGGCCAGGCTGGGCTGTGGAGGCTGGGGGGGGGATGTGTGGGGGCAAACTGGGCTGGGGGGGATGTATGGGACCAGGCTGGACTGGGGGTACTGGGAGGGGATGTGTGGGACCAGGCTGGAGTGGGGGGACTGGGAGGGGATGCGTGGGGCCTGACAGGGCTGGGGGGATGTACTGGGCCAGACTGGGCTGTGGAGGCTGGGGGGGGGGATGTGTGGGGGGCAAACTGGGCTGGGGGGACTGGGAGGGGATGTGTGGGGCCAGGCTGGACTGGTGGGGGACTGGGAGGGGATGTGTGGGGGCAAACTGGGCTGGGGGGGATGTGTGGGACCAGGCTGGAGTGGGGAGACTGGGCGGGAATATGTGGGGGCAAACTGGGCTGAGGGGAACTGGGAGAGGATGTGTGGGGACAAACTGCGCTGGGGGGGGGATGTGTGGGACCAGGCTGGACTGGGAGGACTGGGAGGGGATGCGTGGGACCAGGCTGGACTGGGGGGACTGGGAGGGGATGTGTGGGGGCAAACTGGGCTGGGGGGGATGTGTGGGACCAGGCTGGGCTGGGAGAAGTGGAACGGCACATACTGGGCCAGACTGTGCTGGGGAGGGGTATGTAGTGGACTAGACTGGGCTGAGAGGGAACTTACTGGACTAGACTGGGCTGGGAGGACTGGGGGGCGTGTAGTGGACTGGGCTGAATGGAGGGGGGCAGGTACTGGACCAGACTGGGCGGGAGGGACTGGGGAGGGATGTGTGGGGACAGACTGGGCTGTTAGCACTGGGAGTGACGTACTGGAGCAGACTGGGCGTGGGGAGCCCCAGGGTGGGGGCCGGGGGGCCGAGGGGGGCGGGTGACAAGGCCGGAGCAGCCCCGTGTCACCGCGTGTGACGCTGGCTCGGGCCCCCCGGGCTCGGGGTGCTGGGGGTGGGGCTGCGGCCCCTCCACGGCGTCCCCTGGGGCTCCGGCACCTGCTCCGGGGGGCCCTTCCCGGCTCCCCCCTGCTCCCTCAGCCCTGGAGCCCCCTCCCCACCCACGGGGTCCCCCTCCCCACCCACGGGGTCCCCCTCCCCGCCCAGGGGAGCCCCCTCCCCGCTGACGGGGCCGCGCTCCCCGCCAGGAGGTGGAGTTCCTCTCGTCCTCCATCGCCCAGCTCAAGGTGGTGCAGACCAAGTATGTGGAAGCCAAGGACTGTCTCAACGTGCTCAACAAGAGCAACGAAGGCGAGTGGGGACCCCCCCTGCCCCCCCCGTTCCCCCCTTGGCCGGGCCAAGCCCCCAGAGGCCACAACCCTTCTCCTTGGCCTTGCCAGCCCTGGCTGTGCCCCCAACCCCTTCCTTCTGCCCCCCGACCCCCTCCTTCTGCCCCCCGACCCCCTCCCTCTGCCCCCCAACCCCTTCCTTCTGCCCCCCAACTCCTTCCTTCTGCCCCCCAACCCCTTCCTTCCGCCCCCCAACCCCTTCCTTCTGCCCCCAACTCCTTCCTTCTGCTCCCAACTCCTTCCTTCTGCCCCCCAACTGCTTCCTTCTGCCCCCCAACCCCTTCCTTCTGCCCCCAAACTCCTTCCTTCTGCCCCCAGACCCCTTCCTTCTGCCCACCAACCCCTTCCTTCTGCCCACCAACTCCTTCCTCCTTCCTTCTGCCCCCCAACCCCTTTCTTCTGCCCCCCAACCCCTTCCTTCTGCCCCCAACTCCTTCCTTCCACCCCCCAGACCCCTTCCTTCTGCCCCCAACTCCTTCCTTCTGCCCCCAACCCCTTCCTTCTGCCCCCCAAGCTCCTTCCTTCCGCCCCCCCAACTCCTTCTTTCCGCCCCCAAACCCCTTCCTTTCTCCCCAAAATCCTTCCTTTCGCCCCCAAATCCCTCCTTCCTCTGAGCAAACCACCCTGAGCCCCCGTGTCAGCTCTGGCACCTCGTGCCCGGCAGGGAGGCTGGGGGGGGGGGCACGGGGGGCTGCTGGAGGTGCCCAGATGTGCCCGCACCCTGCCCAGATGTTGAGCTGTGCCCCCCTGGGCTCCCCTCACCCGCCTCCACTTGCTTTTTTTTATTCCCCCCCCCCAGGGAAGGACCTGCTGGTGCCGCTCACCAGCTCCGTATCCTTTCCGGCCCCCCCGGGCCCCCCAGGTTTGCTCCCCTCGGGGCTGGCTGTGCCGAACCGGCGGCAGCGTGCCGCGGTGCCGCTCTCCGGCACGGCCGGGCTCCCTCCCCGGCTTTCCTGCCGGAGCCGCGCCGCCCTCCCGCTGCCCCGCTTTCCCTGACGCCCCCTCCCAGATGTACGTCCCCGGGAAGCTCTCGGACGTCGAGCGCGTCCTCGTCGACGTCGGAACCGGCTACTACGTGGAGAAGGTGAGGGGCGTCGGGGGGGGGGGGCTGTCGGGTTTGGGGGGGTCGCTCGGGGCCTTCCCTGGGGAACTGCGCCCCGTGTTTGTGCCGCGGAGACCCTCCCTTATCTCCCCTTCTTCCCCCCTTATCTCCCCCTTCCCCCCTTATCTCCCCCTTTCCCTCCTTCCTCCCCCCCTTATCTCCCCTTCCCCCCCTTATCTCCCCTTCCTCCCCCCTTATCTCCCCTCTTATCTCCCCTTCCCCCCTCTTATCTCCCCCTCCCCCCTCTTATCTCCCCCTTATCTCCCCCTTTCTCCCCTTATCTCTCTCTTTCTCCCCCCTTATCTCCCCCTTCCCCCCCTTATCTCTTCCTTCTCCCCCTTATCTCTTCCTTCTCCCCCTTATCTCCCCCTTTCCTCCCTTATCTCCCCTTCCCCCTCTTATCTCCCCCTTCTCCCCATCTCCCCTTCCCCCAACTTATCCCCCCTTTCTCCCCCTTATGTCCCCTTCCCCCCTCTTATCCCCCCTTATCTCCCCTTCCCTCCTTATCTCCCCCTTATCTCCCCCCTTATCTCCCCCCTTATCTCCCCCTTCCCCCCCTTATTTCCCCCCTTATCTCCCCCTTCCCCCCCTTATCTCCCCCCTTATCTTCCCTTCCTTCCCCCCCCTTTTCTTCCCTTCCTCCCCCCCGTTATCTCCCCTTCCTTCCCCCCCTTATCTCCCCTTCCTTCCCCCCCTTATCTCCCCTTCCTCCCCCCCTTATCTCCCCTTCCTTCCCCCCCTTATCTCCCCTTCCTCCCCCTCTTATCTCCCCTTCCTCCCCCCCTTATCTCCCCTTCCCCCCCTTATCTCCCCTTCCTTCCCCCCCCATTATCTCCCCTTCCTTCCCCCCCTTTTCTTCCCTTCCTCCCCCCCCGTTATCTCCCCTTCCTTCCCCCCTTATCTCCCCTTCCCCCCCTTATCTCCCCCCGTTATCTCCCCCTTCCCCCCCCTTATCTCCCCTTCCTTCCCCCCCCTTATCTCCCCTTCCTTCCCCCCCCTTATCTCCCCTTCTTTCCCCCCCTTATCTCCCCTTCCTTCCCCCCCCTTATCTCCCCTTCCTTCCCCCCTTACCTCCCCCCGTCCCCCCCAGTCGGCGCCCGCCGCCCGCGCCTTTTTCAAGCGGAAGATCGACTTCCTGACGAAGCAGATGGAGAAGATCCAGCCGGCGCTGCAGGAGAAACACGCCATGAAGCAGGGTGAGCGCCCGCCTCCCTCCCCTCTCGGGGGGCCCCCCCAGCCCCCCCCGACTCCACGGGCCCCCCCTTTTCTCCCCGCAGCCGTGGTGGAAATGATGAGCCAGAAGATCCAGCAGCTCACGGCCCTGGGAGCCGCGCAGGGGGCGACCGCCAAGGCGTAGCCTTCAGCCTCGCGCCCGCCCTCCTCCTCGCCGGGAGCGGGGGCCGGAGGGAGCCGTGGGGTGCGGCGCGGCCCCCCCCGAGCCCCCCTCTCCCCGTCCCCCTCCTCCGGCGGCTTTGCCCCCCCCCCGGGGTGCCCGGCAGCGCCCGCCCCCCCTTTTTGTAGGCAGCCGCTCGCTGCCGCGGCGCCCAATAAAGGAGACTTGTGGAAGTGGGGTGCTCTCGGGGGGGGGGGGGGGACACACGGGGGGGCTGCGGCCACGCCCTCGGGCACCTTATCCCGGGAATCCCGCTGCTCCCCCCGCCGGCCCCCCCAGCGGCGCGAGGATTCCCGTGGGGCGCCTCCACCCCCCCCCCGACACAAAAATCCGCGGTTCCCCCAACGAGAAGAACTTTATTCCGCGGCCGCGGCCCCTCCCCCCGCGCTCCCCTCCCCCACGCGGGGCTGCCTGCCGGCTCCTCCCCCCCCACGCGTGTTCCTCCCCCCCCCCCCCCCCCCCGTGCTATATACATCTATAGGGGCCGACCCCTCCGGGAGGGGCCGAGGGCCAGCCCTGTCCCTTGGGGGCCACACGAAGCACTGGGGGGGTCTGGTGTGGGGTCACCTCGTCCCCCTGCCCGCAGCGCCGTCCGTGTGTCCCCCAACTCGGCGTCACCCCCTGCCCGCAGCGCTGTCCGTGTGTCCCCCAACTCCGCGTCACCCCCCTGCCCGCAGCGCTGTCCGTATGTCCCACAGCGCCGTCCGTGTGTCCCCTGGTGTGGTGTCACCTCGTCCCCCTGCCCGCAGCACTGTCCGTGTGTCCCCCAACTCGGCGTCACCTCGTCCCCCTGCCCGCAGCACTGTCTGTGTGTCCCCTGGCATGGTGCCACCTCGTCCCCCTGCCCGCAGCGCCGTCCGTGTGTCCCCCAACTTGGCGTCACCTCGTCCCCCTGCCCGCAGCACTGTCCGTGTGTCCCCCAACTCGGCGTCACCTCGTCCCCCTGCCCGCAGCACCGTCCGTGTGTCCCGCAGCGCCGTCCGTGTGTCCCCTGGTGTGGTGTCACCTCGGCCCCCTGCCCGCAGCGCCGTCCGTGTGTCCCCCAGCTCGGCGTCACCTCGTCCCCCTGCCCGCAGCGCCATTTGTGGGTCCCCCGGCTCGGTGCCACCTCGTCCCCCTGCCCGCAGCACTGTCCGTGTGTCCCCCAACTTGGCGTCACCTCGTCCTCCTGCCCGCAGCGCCGTTTGTGGGTCCCCCAGCTTGGTGCCACCTCGTCCCCCTGCCCGCAGCACTGTCCGTGTGTCCCGCAGCGCCGTCCGTGTGTCCCCTGGTGTGGTGTCACCTCGTCCCCCTGCCCGCAGCGCCATTTGTGGGTCCCCCGGCTCGGTGCCACCTCGTCCCCCTGCCCGCAGCACTGTCCGTGTGTCCCCCAACTTGGCGTCACCTCATCCTCCTGCCCGCAGCGCCGTTTGTGGGTCCCCCAGCTTGGTGCCACCTCGTCCCCCTGCCCGCAGCACTGTCCGTGTGTCCCGCAGCGCCGTCCGCGTGTCCCCCGGCTCGGCGTCACCTCGTCCCCCTGCCCGCGGCGCCGTCCGTGGGTCCCCCCTGGCGCCGCCCCCGCGCTCAGCGCGCGAAGAGGGGCTTGTGGACGCGCTTGTGGCGGTTGAGCGTGGCGCTCTTGGCGAAGCTCTCCCCGCACTCCACGCAGATGTAGGGCTCGTGCCCGTGCGCCTGCGCCCGGTGCCGCTCCAGCTCGGCGCCGTCGCGGCAGCTCTGCCCGCACTCCGGGCAGGGCGAGGGCTGGGCGCGGGCGGCGTGAACGCGCTGGTGCTTCAGGAGGTTGGTGCTCTGGGCGAAGCCGCGGCCACACTGCCCGCAGCGGTGGGGCCGGGCGCCCGAGTGGGTGCGTTGGTGCTTGATGAGGTTCTTGCTCTGGGTGAAGCTCTTGCCGCACTGCCCGCAGGTGTAGGGCTTCTCCCCGGTGTGGATGCGCTGGTGCTGGATGAGGTTGGAGCTCCAGCTGAAGCTCTTGCCGCAGTCCCCGCAGCGATACGGCTTCTCCCCGGTGTGCGTCCGCCGGTGCTGGACCAGGTGGGAGTTCTGGCTGAAGCTCTTGCCGCACTCCCCGCAGGTGCTGGGCCGTTCCCCGGTGTGAGTCCGCTGGTGCCGCAGCAGCTTCGACCAGTGGCTGAAGCTCTTCCCGCACTCGTTGCAGATAAAGGGGCGCTGGCGCCCGCCCCGGTGCCGGCCCCCAACGCCTTCCCCCCCTTCCTCCTCCTCCTCCTCCTCGCCGTAGCCCCCCGCCGACGTCGCGGCGCCGGAGCTGGGCTGCCCGCCTCGTTTCTTGGCTTTGGGGGCCAGGGGGCTGTGGGGGATGACGGTCTGGATGATCTCGTGGGGCAGGACCTCGTCCTCGCAGTCGCTCACGATGCCGTCGTCGGCTGCGGGGAGGGGGGGAGAGGGGCTGAGGAGGGGGCTGGCACCCCCCCGGGGACAGGCACCCCCCCCCGGGGACAGACACCCCCCCCCCGGGGACAGGTACCCCCCCAGGACGGGGCCTCGCCCCCCTCCCCGTCCCGCCTTCGCCCCCTCCTCACCGATATAGACCCTCCGGACCATGTCGCCCTCGTCCGAGTCGTGCAGCTCCACCACACAGGGCTCCTCCGGCTCCATGGGGGCGGGCGGGGGACCCCGGTGTCCTGCGGGACAGGGGGGACCCCTGAGCTGACCCCCCCCTCAACCCCCGACACGGGGAACCCCCCCCAAACCCCCCCCCCCGATTCCTCCCGCCCGGTGACGATTTGCGTCCCGGTTCCTGCCGGAGCGTGCCAGGAGCCGCGGGGAGCGACAGGCGCTGCTGGGGGGGGCGGGTGCCGTGGTGCCCCCCAAGTCCCTTCGTGCCACCCCAAATCTGCTTATGCTGCCCCGTATCCCTCTGTGCCACCCCCAAATCCCACTGTGCCGCCCCAAATCCCCTTTTATCGCCCCCAAATCCCACTGTGCCGCCCCAAATCCCCTTTTATCACCCCAAAATCCCACTGTGCCACCCCACACCCCTCTGTGCCACCCCCAAATCCTACTGTGCCACCCCAAATCTCCTTTTATCGCCCCCAAATCCCCTTTTATCGCCCCCAAATCCCACTGTGACACCCCAAATTCCACTGTGCTGCCCCAAATCTCCTTTTATCACCCCCAAATCCCCTTTTATCACCCCAAAATCCTACTGTGCCACCCCAAATCCCCTTGTATCGCCCCAAATCCGCTTGTGCCACCCCAGGTCCCTTCGTGCCACCCCCAAATCCCCTTGTATCGCCCCAAAATCCCACTGTGCTGCCCCAAATCTCCTTGTGTCACCCCAAATCCCCTTTTATCACCCCAAAATCCTACTGTGCTGCCCCAAATCCCCTTTTATCGCCCCCAAATCCCCTTTTATTGCCCCAAAATCCCACTGTGCTGCCCCAAATCCCCTTTTATCGCCCCCAAATCCTACTGTGCCACCCTAAATCCCCTTGTATCGCCCCAAATCCCCTTGTGCCACCCCAGGTCTCTTCGTGCCACCCCCAAATCCTACTGTGCTGCCCCCAAATCCCGCTGTGCCACCCCCAAATCCCCTTGTATCGCCCCAAATCCTACTGTGCTGCCCCAAATCCGCTTGCGCCACCCCAGGTCCCTTCGTGCCACCCCCAAATCCCCTTGTATCGCCCCAAAATCCCACTGTGCCACCCCAAATCCCCTTGTGTCACCCCGAATCTCCTTATGTTGCCCCAAATCCACTCGTGCCACCCCAGGTCCCTTCCTGCCACCCCAAAATCCCACTGTGCCACCCCAAAATCTCCCCGTGCCGCCCCAAATCCCCTTGTGCTGCCCCCAAATCCCTCTGTGTGACCCCAAATCCCTTCGTGCCCCCCCCCAGCCCCTCGGGGCCCCCGCGTGTCCCCCCCCCCACGTTACCTGGGCTCCCGGGGGTGTCGGGGGGTCCCGCTGCTGCTCCGGCCTCGACCCCGCGGCTCTGCCCTGGCGCCGGCCCCCGAGATCTGGGGGGGACACACGGACACGGGTGGTTACAGCCCCACAGCTGGGGGGGGGGGGGGGGCACTTGTCCCCCACCCCATGGATCTGCCCCCCCCAATCTGCCCTCCCCCAGGACTGGGGGGGGGCTGCAAACCCCCCCAGCCCCTGCGCATCCCCCCCCCACCTCGGGGTGCCCCCCCCGCCCCGGGGGTCCTGCAGCACCGGGGGGGGGGGGGCGCGGATCCGTCCCGGGGGGGTCCCCGAACCCTCCCTGCGGGCACGGGGCGGGGGGGCCGGTCCCGGTGCCGGGCGGCGGCGGCCGGGGCCATCTTGGCCGGGGGGGAGGGGGGGGCACGGAGGAGGGGGGCACCCGGCGGGGGCTGGGGGGGGGGGCGCGGGGACCCCCGAGCATCCCCGGGGCCGGGAGGGGCGGCCCCAGCCCCGGCCCCCCCCGCGCTCACCGGCCCCGGCGCCGCCGCCGCTTCCGCCGCCCGCCCGGCCCGAGGGGGCGGCGGCTCCGCGCGGGCCCGGCCCCCGCGGGGGGGGGGGGGGGGAGCGGGGGGGGCCGGGCCCCCCGCGGCATCGCGGCGCGGCCCCGCTGCGGGGGGGGGGGCCCCGGGCGCCCCGAACCCCCGAAAGTGCCCGCGCCCCCCCCCCCGGCTGTCCGCTGCACCCCAAAGGTGCTGCACCCCCACCCCAGGGTGCCTTGTGCACCCCGAAAGTGTCTGCACCCCCCCCCCGGGTGCCCGCTGCACCCCAAAGCTGCTGCACCCCCCCTCCTGCAGCACCCCAGTGGTGCCTGCACCCCCCCTCCTGGGTGCCTTGTGCACCCCGAAAGTGTCTGCACCCACCCCCCCCCCCCCAGGCTGCCCGGTGCACCCCAAAAGTGCCTGCACCCCCATCCCAGGGTGCCCTGTGCACCCCGAAAGTGCCTGCACACCCCGCTCCCCCCCCGGGTGCCCGCTGCACCCCAAAGCTGCTGCACCCCCACCCCAGGGTGCCTTGTGCACCCCGAAAGTGTCTGCACCCCCCCCAGGGTGCCCGCTGCACCCCAAAAGTGCCTGTACCCCCATCCCAGGGTGCCCTGTGCACCCCGAAAGTGCCTGCACACCCCGCCCCCCCCCGGGTGCCCGCTGCACCCCAAAGCTGCTGCACCCCCCTCCTGCAGCACCCCAGTGGTGCCTGCACCCCCATCCCAGGGTGCCTTGTGCACCCCGAAAGTGTCTGCACCCCCCAGCGTGCCCACTGCACCCCAAAAGTGCCTGCACCCGCCTCCTGGGTGCCTTGTGCACCCCGAAAGTGTCCGCACCCCCCCAGGGTGCCCGCTGCACCCCAAAGCTGCTGCACCCCCCTCCTGCAGCGCCCCAGCGGTGCCTGCACCCCCCTCCTGGGTGCCTTGTGCACCCCAAAAGTGTCTGCACCCCCATCCCAGGGTGCCTTGTGCACCCCGAAAGTGTCCGCACCCCCCCCAGGGTGCCCGCTGCACCCCAAAGCTGCTGCACCCCCCTCCTGCAGCGCCCCAGCGGTGCCTGCACCTCCCTCCTGGGTGCCTTGTGCACCCCGAAAGTGCCTGCAACCCCCAGGCTGCACCGCTGCACCCCAAAAGTGCCTGCACCCCCACCCCAGGGTGCCTTGTGCACCCCGAAAGTGTCTGCACCACCCCCCCAGGCTGCCCGGTGCACCCCAAAAGTGCCTGCACCCCTCTCCCGGGTGCCTTGTGCACCCCGAAAGTGTCTGCACCCCCCCCAGGGTGCCCGCTGCACCCCAAAGCTGCTGCACCCCCACCCCAGGGTGCCTTGTGCACCCCGAAAGTGTCTGCACCCCCCCCCAGGCTGCCCGGTGCACCCCAAAAGTGCCTGTACCCCCATCCCAGGGTGCCCTGTGCACCCCGAAAGTGCCTGCACACCCCGCCCCCCCCCCCCCGGGTGCCCGCTGCACCCCAAAGCTGCTGCACCCCCCTCCTGCAGCACCCCAGTGGTGCCTGCACCCCCCCTCCTGGGTGCCTTGTGCACCCCAAAAGTGCCTGCAACCCCCAGGCTGCCCGCTGCACCCCAAAAGTGCCTGCACCCGCCTCCTGGGTGCCTTGTGCACCCCGAAAGTGTCTGCACCCCCCCAGGGTGCCCGCTGCACCCCAAAGCTGCTGCACCCCCCTCCTGCAGCGCCCCAGCGGTGCCTGCACCCCCCTCCTGGGTGCCTTGTGCACCCCAAAAGTGCCCGCACCCCCCCAGGCTGCCCGGTGCACCCCAAAAGTGCCTGTACCCCTTTCCCGTCGTGCCTTGTGCACCCCAAAAGTGCCTGCACCACCCCCACCCCCCCCCAGGATTCCAAGTGCACCCCTAAGGTGCCTGTACTCCCCTCCCCAGGGTGCCCACTGCACCCCAAAACTGTCTGCATCCCCCTCAGCATGCCCGCTGCACCCCAGAATTGCCTGAACCCCCCCCAGGGTGCCCACTGCACCCCAAAACCACCCACACCCTCCTGCTACGGAGCACAGTGCACCCCAAAGGTGCCCGTGACCCCCTCGCATGCCTGGTGCACCCCAAAGGGGCGCACGCACCCCCAAAGCTGCCCAGTGCACCCCAAAGCTGCCCAGTGCAGCCCCCCAGCTTTCCCAGTGCCCCCTCAAAGCTGCCCAGTGCCCCCCCCAGGTTGCCTGGGACACCCCAAAGCTGCCCAGTGCCCCCCAAAGCTGCCCAGTGCCCCCCACAGGCTTTCCAGTGCCCCCCAAAAGCTGCCCAGTGCACCCCCCCAGGTTGCCTGGGACACCCCAAAGGTACCCAATGCACCCCCAAAGGTGCCCAGTGCACCCCGCCAGCTTTCCCAGTGCCCCCCCAAAGCTGCCCAGTGTCCCCCCCAGGTTGCCAAGTGCACCCCAAAGCTGCCCAGTGCCCCCCACAGGCTTTCCAGTGCCCCCCAAAAGCTGCCCAGTGCCCCCCCCCAGGTTGTCCAGTGCCTCCCAAAGCTGCCCAGTGTACCCCGCAGGTTTTCCAGTGCCCCCCCAAAGCTGCCCAGTGCACCCCCCCCCAGCTTTCCCAGTGCCCCCCAAAGCTGCCCACTGCTCCCCCAGGTTGCCTGGGACACCCCAAAGCTGCCCAGTGCCCCCCCGGGGACCCTGCCTCACCCCCCACCCCAGGCACTCGGGGCAGGCAGAGCCCAAATGCCCCCCCCGGGGTGTCGGGGAGTTCTGGGTCCTCTCCCAGAGACACCCCCCCCCCCCAAGCCCCCCAGCTCTGCCCGCCAGCACTCGGGGCCCTGCTCGGGGGTTTGGGGGGGCCCCGGGGCCCTTTGGGGTCTAAATGGGCTAAAAAAGCTGAATTTCCAGCCCCGTGCCCACGGTGGGGGAAACTGAGGCACAGCACGGTGACCCCCCCCACACCCCCCCGGGTGTCCTTTGACCTTTAACTGTCCCCCCCCCCCCAAATTGGGGGGCACAAGAAAGCGGGTTCGGGGCTGCTTCCCGCATGATCTGCCCCGTGGCGGGGGGCAAACGGGGCTGGGGGGGCCAAGCCGAGCCCCCCACCCGCATCTGGGGGGGCGGGGAAGGGTCTCGCAGCATCGCCTGGGGGGGGCACGGGCGCTGCAAGGCCGACGCAGCCCCCAGCCCCCCGCTTTTGCCCCCCCCCATCCCCTCTCCCTGCCTCAGTTTCCCCCCCGCTCCCCGTTTATTTTCGGGGTGGGGGGCCGCGGTGCCGGGGCCGCGAGGCACAAAGGAAAACCGAAGCGCCGGGACCCCCCCCATCCACCGCCGCTCCCCGGCCCCCCGCCAGCAGCTCCCCCCAGCCCCAACCCAAGATGGGGGGGGGGGTGTCCTATTTTTGGGGGGGGGTCCCCACTCTCCTGCCCCCCCCCCCCCCCAACCAGCCCCAAGGACAGCGGCTCATCCACATCGCCCCCCCCCCACCAGCGCCGGCCTCCGACTCACCTCTCCGAGGCCGAAGGACGGGGTGGCGCGATGGGGTCTGGGAGGGGACGGCGAAGGGTTTTGGGGGGGTCCCTGGCGCGGGGTTTGGGGGGGCGAGGGCTGGCGCTGGCCCCCGGGCGCGAGGCTGGCGTTCGGGGGAGGCCGGGAACAGGAAGGTCCCAGCGTCATCCCATTCCCCCGGCCCTGCTGCCGCCTCGCCGCGAGCCGGATGCTTTTTTCCGCTCGGCGAGCGAAAATAGGGGCGAAACCTTGGAAGGGGGGTGCCCGGCCGTGACCCCCCCAAACCCCCACAGCCGAGCGATGGGCCCTGGCGGGCAGGACGGGGGGGCTTGGCCCCTCCGGTGACGGGGAAAGCGTGGATTTGGGGGGGGGGGTGGTTGTTTTTTTTTCCCGCTCCGCTTGGAAAACATTCCCGGGCAGGAGGATTTGGGGGGGTTTCACCAGGCTGGTTTTTGGGGGGTACGGGGGGGGGAAACGAGCAGCTGGAGCCCCCCTGACCCCCCCTGCTTTGTGTAACGGCTCCGGCTCCAACCCCGCGCGTCCCCCCCTGCCCCCCCGGCAAAAAAAAATGGTTGGCAATTATGCAACGAGGCCGGCGCCTTCGTTAGCGGCATCGCGCCCAGCTCGGCACCGGCCCCGGGGCGCCGGGTTTTGGGGTGCCTTCAGCAACCCCTCCCGCACCCCCCCCCACCGCCCCGCTGTGCCCCCCACAGCCCCCCGGGCGGGTCTGGGGGGTGCGAGGGTGGGGTGCAGGGGGGTCCCCGTCCCCGTCCCCGCGGCGGTTGGGTGGCGCGTGCGGGCGCGTGGCGGCAGCCGGCGTGGGAGCCGTCCCCGCGGGGCACCCGGCTCCGCTCCAGCCCCGACCGGGAGGACGGGAAAAACCTTCCCGTGGCGGCATCGGCGTCACCGGGATCGCGCCGCCGCCATCGCCACCATCGCCGCCGCCATCGCCTTGTCCCCAGGGGGTGACACCGGCGGGGGCGTCCCCGAAACCGCGTGGCGGGACGACGCTCGGCACGCGCCGCTGCTCGGGGAACCCTTTATTGATCTCATCGGCAGACCCACGCGCCCCAACCCTGCGCCCCCCCCCTCCCCTTCCCCCCCAAACCCCTCCCTTCGGGGGTGCTCGGGGCGCAGACGCCAAACCCCAGCTCCGCCGTGGGAACATCCAGCCCCGGTCCCGGTGCTGCAATCCCCAGCCGGGGCGATGCCGGGTCCCCTTGGTGGGGATGCACCCCGAAAGTCGGCCCCATCCCGGCGGCCCCATCCCGGCGTCGCCGTCCCCATCCCGGCGTCGCCGTCCCCGTCCCGGCGTCGCCGTCCCCGTCACGCGGCGTGAAGCTTCTGATGCCGCCGGAGCTGGGACTTGTGGCGAAAGCCGTCCCCGCACTCCCCGCAGATGTAGGGCTTCTCGTCGGTGTGGGTGCGGCGGTGGCGGATGAGGTTGGAGCTGACGCTGAAGCGCTTCCCGCACTCGCCGCAGCTGTAGGGTTTCTCGCCGGTGTGGGTCCGCTGGTGCTGGATGAGGGCCGAGCTCTCGCTGAAACGTTTGCCGCAGGCGCCGCAGGCGTAGGGCTTCTCCCCGGTGTGGATACGCTGGTGGGTGACCAGGTTGGAGTTTTGGCTGAAGCCTTTGCCGCAGGCGCCGCAGGTGTAGGGCTTCTCCCCGGTGTGGGTGATCTGGTGACGCGCCAGGTCCGAGCTGCGGCTGAACCCCTTCCCGCACTCGCTGCAGATGGTGGGGCGCAGGCGACCCCCCCGCAGCCCCAGCAGCTCCTTCAGCGGTCCCAGCCCCCCCGGGCGTCCCGGCGGGGTTTTGGCCGGTCGACGTGCCGGAGTTTTCCGTGGCGGCCTCGCCGGGCGGCCGGGCGGCTCGCTGCCGGAGGCCGGCGGGCCGGGGTGGGCTGCGGGGAGAGCGGAGCTGGGCACCGGCGGGACGGCGTGGGGACGGGTGGCACCGAGGGGGTGGGGAAGGGCCCGGGGCTGCGTCCCCTCTGTGCCCCCCCGTCCCATTTGCCCCTTCTCCAGCCCCTTTGGATCTGCTCCGTCCCTCTTCCTCTTCCCCATCCCTTTTCCACCATCTCCATCCCTCTGTCCCTTCCCCAGCCCCTCTTCCCGTTCCCCATCCCTTTTCCACCTGCTCTATCCCCTCTTCCCCTTCCCCTTCTCCATCCCCTCTTCCTCTTTCCCATCCCTTTCCCACCTTCTCCATTCCCTCTGTCCCTTCCCCAGCCCTCTCCCCCCCTCCATCCCTCTGTCCCCTCCGTCCCCTCCCCATCCCTCTCCCCCCTCCCCATCCCTGTGTTCCTTCCCCAGCCCTCTCCCCCCCCATCCCTCTCCCCCCCCTCCATCCCTCTGACCCTTCCCCAGCCCTCTCCCCCCTCCCCATCCCTCTGTCCCTTCCTCATCCCTCTGTCCCCTCCCCATCCCTCTCCCCCCTCCCCATCCCTCTGTCCCCTCCCCATCCCTGTGTCCCCTCCCCATCCCTGTCCCCCCTCCCCATCCCTGTGTCCCTTCCCCAGCCCTCTCCCCCCCCATCCCTCTCCCCCCTCTCCATCCCTCTGACCCTTCCCCAGCCCTCTCCCCCCTCCCCATCCCTCTGTCCCTTCCTCATCCCTCTGACCCTTCCCCAGCCCTCTCCCCCCCCTCCATCCCTCTCCCCCCTCCCCATCCCTCTGTCCCCTCCCCATCCCTCTGTCCCCTCCCCAGCACTCTCCCCCCCTCCATCCCTCTCCCCCCTCTCCATTCCCTCTGTCCCTTTCCCAGCCCTCTCCCCCCTCCCCATCCCTGTGTCCCTTCCCCAGCCCTCTCCCCCCTATCCCTCTCCCCCCTCTCCATCCCTCTGTCCCCTCCCCAGCCCTCCCCCCCCCATCCCTCTGTCCCCTCCCCAGCCCTCTCCCCCCTCCATCCCTCTGTCCCCTCCCCAGCCCTCCCCCCCCCCCATCCCTCTGTCCCCTCCCCAGCCCTCTGTCCCCTCCCCATCCCCTTTCCACCTTCCCGTCCCCTCTTGGGTTTGGGGACAGCAGTGACCCCCCCCCCCGCCCCCAGGCCCGGGTGCAGCTCCCGGCTCAGCCCCCGCTGGGGGTCCCCACTGCCCCCCCCGAGCACAAGTGTCGGGCTCGGGGCGCAGGAGGGGGTTCACGCGCGGGCAGGGACAGGGGGATGGCACCCCCGAAATTCCCTCCGCAAACCATGGCGGGAGTTGGGGTACCGGGAAACCCCATGGTGCGGGATCGGGGCACCCCTGCGCCCCGGGATCGGAGCATCTCCATGCCATGGGATCGGGATATCCCTGCACCCCGGAACTGGGGCACCCCTGCACCCTTGGATTGGAGCATCTCCATGCCATGGGATCAGGATATCCCTGCACCCCGGGATCGGGGAACCCCTGCACCCTGAGATCGGGGCATCTCCATGCCATGGGATTGGGATATCCCTGCACCCCGGGATCGTGGCACCCCTGCACCCCAGGATCGGGGCATCTCCATGCCATGGGATCGGGATATCCCTGCACCCCGGGATCGGGGCACCCCTGCACCCCAGGATCGGATCGTCTCCATGCCATGGTATCAGGATATTCCTGCACCCCAGAATTGAGGCATCCCTGCACCCCGAGATTGGAGCATCTCCCTGCTGTGTGATCCGGACGTCCCTGCACCCCAGGATCAGTGTCCCCAGGCCACAGCAATGGGGCATCCCTGCACCCCCAAATCAGGGCATTCCCATGCCGCGTGATCAGGACACCCCTACACCCCCGGACCAGGGTATCCCAGTGCCACAGGAACGGGGTACCCCTGCACCCCGGGATTGGAACATACCTGTGCCACAGAAATGGGACATTCCCGAACCCCCAAACTGGGGCATCCCCACACGGTGCCGTTGGGACATCCCTGCGCCTCGGGATCGGGGCGTCCCCACGCCGTGGGGTTGGGGCATCCCCGTGCCCAGGGATCGGGGTACCCCTATGCCGGGGGAACGGGGTATCCCCACTCCGAGGGACAGGAGCACCCCCACGCCCTGGGATCGGGGTATCCCCACGCCACGGCACCAGGGCACCTGCACCCCAGGACCGGAGCATCCCCTCCTTGTGGGATCAGGGCACCCCCATACCCTGGGATCGCGGTACCCCCATGCCATGGGAATGGGACATCCCTGCACCCCAGGACTGGGGTACCCCCGTGCTGTGGGATCGGGGCACCCCCATATCTTGGGATGGGGGTAACCACATGCCATGGGAAAGGGACATCCCTGGATCCCCCAGGGCACCCCCATACCCTGGGATTGGGGTACCCCCATGCCATGGGAATGGCACATCCTGGCACCCCAGGACTGGGGTACCCCCGTGCTGTGGGATTGGGGCACCCCCATACCCTGGGATCAGGGTACCCCCATGCCATGGGAATGGGACATCCTGGGGTACCCCTGTGCTGTGGGATTGGGGCACCCCCATACCTCGGGATCGGGGTACCCCCATGCCATGGGAAACGGACATCACTGGACCCCCCAGGGCCCCCCCATACCCCAGGATCGGGGTACCCCATGCCATGGGAATGGGACATCCCTGCACCCCAGGACTGGGGTACCCCTGTGCTGTGGGATCGTGGTACCCCCATACCCTGGGATCAGGGTACCCCCACACCATGGGAATGGGACATCCCTAACCCCAGGATTGGGGTACCCCCATGCTGCAGGATCGGGGTACCCCCATGCCATGGGAATAGGACATCCCCACATCCCTGGGGCACCCCCACACCCTGGGATGGGGGTACCCCCCTGCCATGGGAATGGGACACCCCACCCTCCGGGATCAGGGTCCCCCCACCCCCCAGGATCGGGGTATCCCCACGCCGCAGGGTCGGGGTATCCCCACATCGCTGGCTCGGGGCAGGTCCGCGGGAGAGCCCCCCCAAAAAGGCCTCACCACCCCGCTCCCCGCGATGCCACGGGGACCCCCCGCATGGGGACCCCCCCGCACGGGGACCCCCCGGCCGAGCCCCAAGCCCTGGCCGGGCGCCGCTTTGGGGGGGCTCACCTGCGGCGGTGCCCTCCGGCAGCTCGGCGTTCCGGGGGTCCCGGGGGTCCCGGGGGTCCCGGGCGGACGGCTCCCCCTCCGCGTCCATCACCGCTGTCCCGGCACGCTCAGGCGGGGGGACCCTGCCGGGGGGGAGGGAGCAGGCAAAGAGATGGGGTGACGCAGGGGTACCCCAAGGGGGGGGTCCCGAACCCCTCCGTGCCTCAGTTTCCTCTCCTGATGCTGGGGGGTGGCACCAAGGCCACGGGTTGGGGCTCGAGGCACCCCCCCCCCCATCCCAAGAGCATCCCCCCCCCAGCCGTGCCCCCCGTTCCTCTCATGGAGGGCCCCCCCAAGCTGGGGGGGGGGGCTACGCTCCCCGCGACTGCCCCGAGCATCGCCGCCATCTCGGGGGGCACCGGGAAGGGGGGAAAAAGGGGGTGGGGGTGGGGGGGTGCCCTGCCCACCCTCCTTTTTGGGGGGGGGGGTCCCCGGCCACGACTCACCGCTGCGGCCGGCCTGGCCGGGGGGCCGGGGGGGCCCGGGGGGGCGGCGGCGGGGAGCGGCGGGTGGGCCGGAGCGGGAGCGGGGAGCGGGGAGGCCGCGAGCGGAAGGGCCTCCCCGCATGGCCGCCCTCGGCGCCCGCCGGCTGCCGGATGGCGCAGCTCTACGGTCGGGGGGCTCCGGCCCCCCGCCACCCGCCCCGGCCGTGTGTCGTCCCCCCCTGCCGTGGGGAACCGGCCCCCCCACTTTGGGGTATGGCCAAGGAACGCGGGAGGAGACGGGGGGCCCCCTGCCATCGTGGGCCTGGGCTCGGCGGCAGGACGGGGGGTTTGGGGTGTCCCCCCCGCCCCTGTGTGTCTGGGGGGGTGTGGGGTATTGTGTCCCCCCTCCCCGGCATGTCTGGATTTGGGGGGGGACGGGGCCCTTCTGGGGTCCCACTGGCGCTGGGGGTTTGCAGCTGGGGGGGAGTTGAGGGGGTCTTTGCCCCCCCCCCCCCCCCATCCTGCCTGGCACCAGATGTTGGCAGCTGGAGGGGGACAAGGGGGGGATGCGGCTCCCCCCGCACCCCCAAAACACCCCGCTGGGCGCTCGCAGCTGGAGGGGGGGCAGAGCAAAAGGGGGGGGGAGCACCCCCCTCAGCACCCCAATTCAACCAGATGTTGGCAGCTGTGGGGGGCGTTGGGCTGAGTAGGGGTCCTCCAGCCCCCCAACCCTCCCACGGGGGCACCCGGTGCCCCCCCGTTCTGGGGACCCCCCAGCGCCCACCCGCTCCCCACTCAGCTCCCCAGTTTTAACCCTGCCCGCCCCGAGGGGGGGTCGGCCGGACTGGGAGCCACTGGTTTGAACTGGTGGCGGTGTGAGCCGGCAGCGATGGTCACCGCGGGGGGGTTGGTGCCACGGCTCGGGGTGTGTGTGTCCCCCCCTGGGGAACAGGTTTGGGGGTGCGAGTCCCAGGGTCACCTGGCCAGGCTGTCACCGTGTCGGGGTGTTGGGTCACCCCCAAGCCTGGCTGTCACCGTGTTGGGGTGCTGGGTCACCCCCCGAGCTCAGCTGTCACCGTGTTGGGGTGTTGGGTCACCCCCAAGCTTGGCTGTCATGGTGTCGGGGTGCCGGGTCACCCCCAAGCCTGGCTGTCACCGTGTTGGGGTGCCAGGTCACCCCTGGGCTGTCACCCATCTGGTGTTGGGTCACCCTCAGGCTGGGTTGTCACCCTGTCAGGGTGTTGGGTCACCCCAAGCTCAGCTGTCACCGTGTCGGGGTGCTGGGTCACCCCCGGGCTGGGCTGTCACCATGTCGGGGTGTTGGGTCACCCCCAAGCCCGGTTGTCACTGTGTTGGGGTGCTGGACCACCCCCAAGCCTGGCTGTCACCCTTCAGGCTGCCATGTCACCCCTGGGCTGGGCTGTCGCCATGTCAGGGTGCTGGGTCACCCCCCCAAGCTCGGCTGTCACCGTGTCGGGGTGCTGGGTCACCCTCAGGCTGGGCTGTCACCCTGTCAGGGTGTTGGGTCACCCCCAAGCCTGGTTGTCACTGCATCAGGGTGCTCGGTCACCCCCAGGCCGGGCTGTCACCCCTCAGGCTGCCGAGCTGTCCCGTGTGACAGGCAGAGAGACACCAAACCCTGTCCCCACGGTGATGCCCCAGTGTCACCCTGCGTGGGATACCCCAGTGTCACCCTCAGAGGGACACCCCAGTGTCACCCTGCGTGGGACACCCTGGTGCCACCCTCAGAAGGTCACCCTGGTGTCACCCAGCATAGGGACACCCCGGTGTCACCCTGCGTGGGACACCCCAGTGTCACCCTCAGAGGGAAACCCCAGTGCCACCCTCACAGGGACACCCTGGTGTCACCCAGTGTAGTGACACCCCAGTGCCACCCTGTGTGGAACACCCTGGTGTTACCCTCACAGGGACACCCCAGTGCCACCCTCAGAGGGACACCCTGGTGTCACCCAGCATAGGGACACCCTAGTGCCACCCTCAGAGGGACACCCCAGTGTCACCCTCAGAGGGACACTCCAGTGGCACCCTCACGGTGACGCCCCGGTGTCACCCAGCACCAGGCTGTCCCCCTGGGGTGGCTCCTGCGGGCCTGGGCCCAGGGTGCTCTGGGTGTGCACCAGGCCCCGTTGCCATGGTGACGCCGGGCCGGGGGGTCGCCAGGGTCCCCCCAGCGCTCCCAGTTGGGGCCACCGGAACTCAGCGGGTGCGCAGGGAGAGGGCGGGATTGGTGGAGAGCCGGGAGAGGGGCGGGGCTTGCGGGCGGGAGCGGCTGGCTATTGGAGGAGAGCAAAGAGCGGGGGGCGGGACCTGAGAGGGCGAGGGCGGACGAGCCGGTAGGAGGCGGAGCCTCGAGAGATGCCGGCGGTGGGATTGGCGGAGAGGTGGGCGGGGAAGGGGCGTTGCCTTTCCCTGCGCATGCGCTGCGGCGCATTCCCGTCACTTCCGGGTGGCGGCTGTTTCCGCCTCCCGCTGGGCCTGGAGCGGCCGCACTTGGGACCGCGCGGAGCCCCGGGACCCCCCCGGGACGCTCCGGGACCCCCCCGGCATTCCCCGCTCCTCCCCGCGGCGCTCGGCGCGGCCCGAGCAGCTCTTCCCGCCCCCGGCCAGCCCCGCCGCAGCGGGAGGGCCCGTGGGGGCCTGGCGCCGGGGGCTCGGCGGGGCCGCCCGGGGCATGCGGAGGCCGGCCCGCCCGCCCGCACTATGTGGTACATCATGCAGAGCATCCAGAGCAAGTACTCGCTGTCGGAGCGGCTCATCCGCACCATCGCCGCCATCCGCTCCTTCCCGCGGGACAACGTGGAGGATCTCATCGGCCGGGTGAGCCGCCCCCGCGGCCCGGCCCGGCCCGGCGCGGCCCTGGGGCGCTGCGAGGCGCTCCTGGAGGAACCGGAGGGTTTGGAGGGGGGGAGGCCGAGGCGGGGCACCCCCTCCGGGAGCCAGCGGGGGGCCCCGGGGCTGCGGGAGGGCTTCCGCCCCCGTTTCGCGGCTGTGGGCGTCGCTCCCCGCTGCTCTTCGCCCGTCGGGGCGAGGTGCTTGCGGCTGGGCCCGCCCTTGGCCCCGCGGAGGGGGGGTCTGCGGGGTCGCCTCAGCCCGGGTCACTCTCACGGGCAGCGGAGAGCCCTGGCTAAGCCTGGCTGATCCGGGCAGCTGCTGAGCTATTTTGGGTGCCGAGGGCTCCGCTGAGCGCCTTAAACCCCTTGGAGACGCCCTCGCAAAGCCGACAAGCCCCCCGGGTTCAGCCCAGGGCTACCTCCCCCCCCCCCCGGGGATGCTCCCAGGGCAGCTCGGGCTGTGCCGGAGCTTTGCCAGTGGCTTTTGAACCGCTGCTGGTTTATTTACCGGAGGCAAATTATTTACGCCCGTGCTGTGCCTACGGCCTCGCATCAGCCGTTCCTCGTGATCCGGCCGGAGCAGAACCGGTGTGCGGACAGCGAACCTCTGCAGGGGTTAGGCCAGAGCCCTGCAGGTTTCTTCAGGCATCGTTTAGTGACGATGAATTAATTAAAATCAAGGCTGGGAGCAGGGATACAGACCGTCGAGCGCTTCTGCCCGGCGGGGAGCTCTGTGCAGCCGCGGTGCCTGGCCTCAAAACAAACCCTGGGGCTTACGCGGGAGCGTTACGGCGGCTATCTATTAATAAACCTTTTCTAACGATGCAAATGGAGGCGCATCAGCTGCCGGCTCGGGGGTGGAAAAGGGCCAAGAGGGGATGGGTTTGCTAATCCCGGCTGCGGTTTCCTGTGCTGTCGCAGGGCGCGGACGTGAACTGCATGCACGGCACCCTGAAACCGCTGCACTGCGCCTGCATGGTGGCTGACGCCGACTGCGTCGAGCTGCTGCTGCAGAAGGGAGCGGAGGTAAAGGCTTTTAAAGAACAAAACCAGGTTAAAAAGGCAAAGGTCCCTTTGAAAAGGGGCCCGGGAAGTCGGGAGGCGGCAGCGGGTGCTGATAAACAGCTGGGATTTGAGCCGGTGGTTTTAAGCGGTGCCGGTTTTGTGCCCCCTCACGGGGCAAAATGGGCCCGGGCGAAGGTTTATCGTCCTGGTAGGGAGTGAAATGTCTGTGCCCGAGAGCTCAGGGGTGCCGCCCGTCTGGGGAGGGAGGGTAGTTTTGCAGTGGAAGCCTGAAAAAAGAATTTAAACCTATAAATTGCCTGGTTTTTGGTACTTCCTTCTGGCCGCTGGCGGGTTGTTCCCCCCACTCCCTGCCTTGTTTTCCCATCTGCTAAATTTGGGATGTGGGAACGGTTTCACGCAGCGTCGGTGGAGCTTCCCCTGACGCCGGCAGGAGCTGGGGGACCTCAGTGACCCCCCGAATCCTTTCTCCTCCCTCCCTTTCTCCCGCAGGTCAATGCCCTGGACGGCTACAACCGAACAGCCCTTCACTACGCGGCGGAAAAGGACGAGACGTGCGTGGAAATCCTCCTGGAGTACGGGGCCAACCCCAACGCGCTGGACGGCAACAAGGACACCCCGCTCCACTGGGCCGCCTTCAAGAACAACGCCGAGTGCGTGCGGTCGCTGCTGGAGAACGGCGCCTTGGTCAACGCCCGCGATTACAACAACGACACGCCGCTCAGCTGGGCGGCCATGAAGGGTAACCTGGAGAGCGTCAGCATCCTGCTCGACTTCGGGGCTGAGGTCCGGGTGGTTAATTTGAAAGGCCAAACCCCCATCTCGCGGTTGGTGGCGTTGCTGGTTCGGGGTTTGGGTACGGAACGCGAGGATTCCTGTTTCGATCTTCTCCATCGAGCTATCGGACATTTTGAGCTGAGAAAAAACGGCAGCATGCCCTGGGAGGTGACCAGGGATCAGCAGCTCTGCGAAAAGCTCACCCTGCTCTGCTCGGCCCCCGGCACCCTACAGACGCTGTCGCGTTACGCCGTGCGCCGCAGCCTGGGCGTGCGGTTCCTGCCGGAGGCGGTGAAGCAGCTGCCCTTGCCCACCTGCCTCAAGGAGTACGTGCTGCTCCTTAGCTAAGCGAAAGACGAGGCGCCGGGGCTCTTCCGCGCCGGCCTTCGCTCCCCTTGGTCACCGCTTCCTCCTGGCAGCGCCGGGGATGAGGTTCACCGCTTGGTTTGGGACTCGCGGCTGCCGGATTCCCCTCCCCAGTCGCCGGCCCGGTTTTCATCCTGCTCTGCTCTTCCGCCTGAGCCGCGCAGGGCAGCGGGGATCCACCGGCGCCGCTCGCGGGCGGCTCCGTGCCGTCTCTCTGCCCACAACGCTCGCTCGGCGGCACCTCCCACGCGCTCTCCCCTCAATTTCGGCCTCGTGAGATGAACGATCCCCGTTTAATGGCAAATTATATCCCAGCTGTTGGATTAACCCATTTTTTTTCCCTTTTTTTTTTGTGTTGGGGCAGACCTTGGGGGCAGGAAGGCTTTCTGGGTGCGGGGAGAATAGGGAAACCCTCCTTCTTTGAAGGACCCGAGGCAGGAAATCAAGAGGAGGTGGTGTCGGACCCGGAGGAGTCCTGTGGGTCGTGTTGGCTGGAAATCCGGCGGAAAAGCCCCCCATAAGTGTGTGTCGCGAGCTGGCAGCCGGGGCAGAGCTCGCGTGTCGTGGCTCCTGGTGCTTCGGGCGGACGCGGGGCAGCCCTTCAGCACGGGAAAAGGTATTTTTCCCTTCTCGCCTATGATTTTTAAGACGCGTCGGTGCTGTAGAGGGGAAGAGGGCGGGAACGCCTCAAAAGCCAACGCTTTGCGGGGTTGTCATTCGTGTGAGCGGAGGAAACGTTTCCCTCCCTCTCCGGAGGGTGCTCCGTGCCCCTGCGCAGAGGGTTTCCCTCCCGTCTGCCACGCCGTAACCCACCCGAGCTCTTCCTTAGCTTTGGTTTTGTGCCCTCGACTCATCGCTTTGTCGTTGATTTTATTTATGCGCGTGTATCTACGGGTTTTAGGAGGCAGCGGGGCAGGACCCCGGCGGGCAGCGCCCGCTCTCTGTTGGGCACGGCTCGCTCCCGGCGGCAGCGGCGTCCCCGCACGCGCCGTCGTGTGTTCACGGAAATAAACGGCTCGCCGGACGGCGTGTGTGTCGCACGCTCGCGGCCGGGCTTAGTGAGGGAGCGCCGGGGGTCGGCCCCGTGCTTTCGGAGCCCTCCCTGGCCGGGGAGGGTGCGTCAGGGTGGGGTTCGGGGGCGCCGCTCCCGGCGGTTTCATTCCTGTGCTTGTTTTCGGCACCGCGTACCGTCCCCGTCGCACCTCTGACAACCGCCACGTCACCCCGTCTGCGGTCACACCTCGTTAAAGCCTCACGCTGACGAGTTCTGCGTGGGTTTTGCCGCCGACCGCAGCCCGCCCCCGCCGATCCCTTCACACCCCGGGGGTTTTGGGGGGTGTTGACGATGCACCGAGCTGCATCATCCTCCGCGTTGCGCGTTCCTCACCCAGGGGTCCGGGAGAAGGGGAGGCCGGGTGGGTAAACTTTGATAGTTACGTTATGGGAGAAACTTAGGGGAGGAAAATCAGATTCTCTCGCTTTTATTCCTCCCGGTTGCGCTGGGAAATGAAGCCATCGGGAGCGGGGGTGCGTGCGGGGCCCTGGGAGCCGGGTTCGCCTTCCTCGGGGGGCGAACGCCGGAGGGTTGGAGCACGATTCGTCTTTGCCACCGCGAGTGAGTGGTGCCAGTTTATTGAAGCATCTTAATTCTGAATTTTGAGCGCTAAAGTGGTGCCCTAGGGACTCTACCCAGACCGCTTGCTCTCGGCTCCTCGCAACATCCTGCCGCAACACTCGGGGAACCGCGTTTCTGTTTAAAAAGCCCATAAAATACCTAAACCAACCCCGGATTTACGCCGAGGAAACCCTCCGCTTTGGGAAAACGGCTCTTTCGCCGAGGCAGCGGGTGCCCTCGGGGTGCGGAGGCGCTGCCTGGCTTCCCGGGGAGGGGTGCGAGCTACAACGGGGAGCGCTTGTTTCGGAGGTTCCCCGGAGCGATGCGGGGGGATGCAACGCTCCGGGGCGGGGGAAGCCGTGCCGGCCGTCGCCTCTTAGGTGTTGGACTCGAGCGAGATCCTCTTGCGCGTGACGTGCTCCAGGTGGGCTTTCTCCGAGGTGTCCAGCTCGATGTTGTACTTGGCCAGGATTTTTAGGATGGGGCGAAGCTTCAGCCACCACTGCTCCTTGGGGATGCGGTGCCTGGGCAGGAGAGAGGGCGGCGGGATGGTTCCGGGTGGAAACGATGCTGCATCGCCCGAGGGAGCGTTCCCAGCCCCTGTTTATCCTTCCCAGGGTCGGGGTACGGCCTCAGCTGGGCACTGGGAGTGGGGGGGAAAAG
Organism: Phoenicopterus ruber ruber; assembly: GCA_009819775.1. NCBI lineage: Eukaryota > Metazoa > Chordata > Aves > Phoenicopteriformes > Phoenicopteridae > Phoenicopterus > Phoenicopterus ruber. The sequence goes on from CM020243.1 coordinate 534,874, forward strand.
GGGGCACCTACTCGAAGTCCGTCTGCTCCTTGAGCTCGGTGATGGGCTGGAAGACGAGGCTGCGCTTGCGCATGCCCAGCAGACAAGCCGAGTCGGCCGTGTTGGCGAAGATCCGACCTGCGAGGGGAGGCGGGGAGCGGGCTCAGCGTTTGGCACCCTCCGGGAGGGGACAGCACCCCCCCAAAATCTGCTGGGGAGCCCTAAGCCCGTGGCATTGAGCTATCGGAGGACGCACGCGCCTTGGGGAAGAGCCGGGGGGTTGCTTTCGGCGATTCCCCCCCCCCAGCTGTGGGGAAGTGTAGGGGGCTTTGGAAACGAGGCAGAACCCCCCCGGTGTGGCACCCACCGTGCCGGGAGCACTCCTTGATCTTCCCGGTGATCCAGGCCACCGCCTTGGCGCCCATTTTGGTGCCGAAGTTCCTGTCGAAGGGGGTGGGGGTGCCACCCTGCGCCAGAAAAGCCACCGAGTGAATGGAGGCGGGGGGTAGAGCCCCGAGCGAGGGTCTCCCACCCCGCAGCCCCTTCCCCGGGGGCCGCGTTCCCCTTGCCAGGGGGGTCCGTACCTGCTGCATGTGCCCCAGCACGTTTTTCCGGCAGTCGAAGGTGCCCTTCCCCTCCTCCGAGTAGAGGTTGTAGATGAAGTCGGTGGTGTAGTTCTCATTGCACCGCTCGTTCCTGCGCCCGGGGAGGGAGATGGGCTCACGGGGGGGTCCGGCACAAGCGCGGCAGGTCTCAGCCGCCCCCCCCAATCCCATCCCACCCCGGGGACGTACCTGAGCACCAGCCCCCTCTTCACCGTCGTCTTCATCTTCTCGGTTAAATGCTCCACATTGACCTACGTGGAGCATGAAACAGGCGTCGGGGGGGGCTTGGAAGCGGGAATAAAGGCGGCCCCCACCGCCGCGGGGCTGCGGCGCTGCCCGGAGAGGGGGGACGCGGGGTGCGGGGGGGTCCCCAACCTGCAGGTCGCGGATGTTGAAGTGCTCCTCGTAGATGTAGGCGGCGTCGGCGCCGCCCGCCAGCCCCGCCATGGTGGCCAAGTAGCCGCAGAAGCCGCCCATGGTCTCGATGATGAAGACGCGGCGCTTGGTCCCGGCCGCCGACTGCTTGATGCGGTCGCAGGTCTGCGGAGGCGGGAGAATTGGGGTGGAAAAAGGGGATTTAGGTTAACGGGGTGTCGCTGTCGTTAAATGGGGGTTGGGGGGCCGCACCGTGGTGATGGTGTTGAGCGCGGTGTCGGCGCCGATGCTGAAGTCGGAGCCGGGGACGTTGTTGGAGACGGTGGCGGGGATGACGCAGAGCGGGATGCAGAGCTCCTCGTACTTGGCCCTGCCCTCCATCAGCTCCAGGCTGCCCGTGAAAGCCTGCGGGCAGCGGGGCGGGGGGGTCGGCGCGGGCACGGCGCGGGCAGCTGCCTGCACCCTGCCGCCCCTTCCCCGCTCACCTCGAAGCCGCCGATGATGATCAGCCCGTGGATGCCGTAGTTGCTGATGTTGGCGCTGATTTCCTCAAAGTGTTTCTTGGGCAAGGTCCTGGGAGGGGGAAACCGCCCTGGCTGAGCCCGCCCGGGGCGGGGGGCTCGACCCGGGGACCCCCCCCGGGATTCCCCCGGGAGGAGCGTTACCTCTTCGTCCCCAGTTTGGATCCTCCCAGCCCCGTCCAGCCGCCGACCCTCTCCCAGCTGATCTCTTCCACCTTGGGGGGGAAAGCAGCAAGTTGGGGGGGGCGGGAGAAGGATTTTGGGGTGCACCGGCCTCACCGCGACCGTATCGGAACGATATTGGGGTAACCCGGTGCTCCCTGAGCTGGGGGACAACAGCGGGATCAACCACGGCAGGGCCCGGTCGCGCATCCCCATCCCGGGGGATCCCCCTTCCCTACGGGGCCGTGGGTGCTGCTTTTTGGGGCCATACCCCGCCCTGTTCACCCCCTTTTCCGCGGGGATCCCACCTTCCCGTAGGCCAGCCCTTCGAAGCCGTCGTGCACCGCCAGCATCCGGTGCCCGTGGATGAGGCCGATCCGCACGGTCGACCTGACGGCCGCGTTCATGCCGGCGGCTGGGGCGCCCACGTTGAGCACGGCCAGCGTGTAGCCGCTCTGCGGGGAGGAAGGAGCCGGCGTTGGGGGGGGTTGCGGGGTTCGGGGGGCGTTGCGGGGTTCGGGGGGGTCCCCATCGCCCCCTCCCCGCTGCCGTACCTTGGTGGAGGGGGGGCGGATGTGTGCCAGCAGCTTGTACACGTTCCAGTTGTTTTGGAAGCTCCTGCAAAGGGGGGAAAGGTGGGTGTGGGAGCCCCCCGGGGGTGGCCGGAGCCCCCCAGGGTGTCTGGAGTCCCCCCGGGGTGGCCGCAGCCCCGGGTCCCTGCCGGGGACGGGGTGCAGGCGCTCACCGGCCCCGCAGCTTCAGGGCGTCGTCGAAGCGCCCCTCATTCATCGCCGTCGTCACGTCTTTGGTCTGCGGGGAGCAGAGATGGGGGGGTTTGCACCGCGCCGGCCGGGTTTGCACCGGGCTGGCTGGGTTTGCACCATGCTGGCCGGGTTTGCATTGCACCGCATGGCTTTGCAACCGCGCCGGCTGGGTTTGCACCGCGCCAGCCGGGTCTGCATCGCACCGCATGGCTTTGCAACTGCACCGGCTGGGTTTGCACCGTGCCGGCTGGGTTTGCACCGTGCCAGTCAGGTTTGCATCGCACCGCATGGCTTTGCAACTGCGCCGGCCGGGTTTGCACCATGCCGGCCGGGTTTTCACCGCGCTGGCCAGGTTTGCACTGTGCCGGCCGGGTTTGCACTGTGCCGGCTGGGTTTGTATCGCACCGCATGGCTTTGCAACCGCGCCGGCTGGGTTTGCACCGCGCCAGCCGGGTCTGCATCGCACCGCATGGCTTTGCAACTGCGCCGGCCGGGTTTGCCCCGTGCCGGCTGGGTTTGCACCGTGCCAGTCAGGTTTGCATCGCACCGCATGGCTTTGCAACTGCGCCGGCCGGGTTTTCACCGCGCTGGCCAGGTTTGCACTGTGCCGGCCGGGTTTGCACTGTGCCGGCCGGGTTTGCACCGGGCTGGCCGGGTTTGCATCGCACCGCATGGCTTTGCAACTGCACTGGCTGGGTTTGCATCGAACCAGCCGGGTTTGCACCGCGACGGCTGGGTTTGCACCGCGACAGCTGCGTTTGCATTGCATTGGACAGGTTTGCACCGCGCCGGCTGGGTTTGCATCGCACTGCATGGCTTTGCAACTGCGCTGGCCGGGTTTGCATTGCATTGGACGGGTTTGCATCACACCTGCTGGGTTTGCACCCGCGATGGCTGGGTTTGCACCGCGATGGCTGGGTTTGCACCGCGATGGCTCGGTTTGCATTGCACCGCATGGCTTTGCATTGCACCCGCTGGGTTTGCAACCACACCAACCGGGTTTGCACCGTGCTGGCTTGGTTTGCACCGCACTGGCCGGGTTTGCATCGCACTGCATGGCTTTGCACCACGCCAGCCGGGTTTGCAACCGCGCCGGCTGGCTTTGCATCGCGCCAGCTGGGTTTGCGTTGCATTGGACGGCTTTGCATCGCACCCGCTGGGTTTGCAACCGCGCCGGTCGGGTTTGCACAGCACCGCGTGGGTTTGCACCATGCTGGCCCGGTTTGTGCTGCACCTGGCTGGGTTTGCACCGCACCCGGCCGGGTTTGCACCGCGTTGGACGCGTTTGCACCGCGCCAGCCGGGTTTGCACCGCGCCGGCCGGGTTTGCACCGCGCTGGATGGGTTTGCACCGCGCTGGATGGGTTTGCACCGCGCTGGATGGGTTTGCATCACGCCTCATGGGTTTGCATCACACCCGGCCGGGCTTGCCTCACGCCGCGTGCCTTTGCGTCGCACCGGATGGGTTTGCGTCGCGCCGGCGGGGTTTGGGGAGCCCGGGGGGTGCTCCTGGAGGCCCCGTCCCCCCCCACTCACCACCTGGACGCACTCCATAAGGGGCAGGCGCACGGCTTGGTTGCCCGAGAGGCTGACGACGCAGGCGGGGGTGTCGGGGGTCCCCTCCAGCAGAGCCATGACGGCTTCGACACCCATCCGGCTGCCCTGCGGGGACAGGGACGGGGACGTTACCCCCCCGGGACCCCCTGTCCCCCCGGGGCCGGGGCGGGAGGGAGCCGCCTACCAGGATGCGGTCGAAGGCGGAGGGCGTCCCGCCGCGCTGCACGTGGCCCAGGATGGTGACGCGGGTGTCGTATCCCAAACGCTTCACCACCAGCTGCGAGAGAGGGATGCGCCTGGATGCGGCTCCCCAGCGGGGCCGGGAAAGGGCCGGGAAGGAAACAAAAGGGGGTTCCCCTCCCCGCTCACGGTTTTGATGTCGTCGGAGGTGATGGCCTTGCCGTGCTTGTCGATGGCGCCCTCAGCCACGATGATGATGTTCAGCCTCGAGCCACCCAGGCGGGTCTGGGGGGGGAGACGGGGGGTGAGGACGAGGATGAGGATGAGGATTGGGATGAGGACGAGGCCGAGGCGCCCGCCGGAGCCCGTCCTACCTCCGTCAGCCTCCGGCACAAATGGTCTTCCCAGTCATCCTCAGGGGGGGACTCGGGGATGAAGACCCAGTCGGCGCCGCAGGCCAGGGCGGTGATGAGGGCCAGGTAGCTGGAACGGGTGAAAAAGAGGCCGTTTAGGGGTGTCCCCCCCCCACTTTCTTTATCGGGAGGCGGAGCCGGGCGGCAGCGCAGGGACGTACCCGCAGTGGCGACCCATCACCTCCAGCACGAAGGTCCGCTGGTGGCTGCGGGAGACAGGAGTTTCACCCCACGACAAGCCCGAGCGGGGCCCCGACACCTGGGTCCTCCCCCCCCGGCGCTGGGGGGGGGGACGGGGGGACACGGGGGGGGCCCCCCCCGTCACCTCTGCGCCGTGGTGGTGATGGCGTCCACGATCTCCATGATGCGGTGCAGCGCCGAGTCGGTGCCGATGGTCATGTCGGTGCCGCAGAAGTCGTTGTCGATGGAGCCCACCATGCCCACGATGTTCAGGTAACTCGACTTCTTCGCCTCCTCCGCCGTGATCCCCCCTGCCGCAGGGCGCGACACCCCCTTTTCCCTCCGTGTCCCCCCCAAAACGTCCCCCAAACACCGGCGCAAACCTCCGGCGGGGGGAAAAAACCCGCCTTTTTTGTGTACCGCCCCCCGGATTTTGGTGCAGACTCTCAGATTTTGGCTCCAAACCCCCCTTTTTTCCTTTCACCCCGCCGATAAAATTTGGGGGGACACACACACGCACGTACCCACTTTCACCAGCTCAGCCAAGAGGCTGCTCCACTCGGCCCGGAAGGTGTCGGCGCCGGTGAGGCTGCCGTCGCCGCCGATGACGCAGAGGTTGGTGATGCCGCGTTTCACCAGGTTCCGGGCGGCTTTTAGGCGTCCCTCGCGTGTCCGAAAATCCTGGCAGCGGGCGCTGCCGATGACCGTGCCCCCCTGCGGGACCCCCGCGTGGGTGCTGGGGCCCCCCCCGGCACCCCCATGGCTGTCTGTCCGTCCATCCCCCCCTCATCCCGGCTCCGGTTTCGGGTTATTTTCAGGCTTGACCCCGGCGCCGCGGCGTAGGGTTACACCGTATCACCACCCCCCCCCGTCATCAGTGCACCGAGCTGTCCGGGCTCAGCCGCCGCTCACCAGCTGCAGCATCATGGAGACGCTCTCCCACGTGGCCTCCTTGATGTTGTCCCCGCCGTCCACCAGCCCCTGGTAGCCCTGAAATGGCGGGGGGGGACACACACACACACACGCAACCTGATGTTGAAACGACCCCCCCTCAAGGTTTGGGGGGGCTGGGAGTATTTGGGGGGCAGAGGGGGCAGCACTGACCTCGTGCACAAAGTAGACCTTGGCGCCGGTGTAGATGCCCACCCGCACCACGGCACGGACGGCCGCGTTCATGCCTGGGGGAGGGGGAGAGCGTCACCCCGGGGACCCCCCTGGGGACCCCCTAAAGCCATCGTGTGTGTGTGTCCCCCCGTCTTGCGCGGCGCCCGCCTCGGCCCCCCCCAGACCCCCCCCCCCCACCCCGGCCCCGCAGCTGCCCGGGTTATTTTTGCCCTGTTGACATTTAGCGGCGGTGCCGCATGACACCGGGTGACAAGCGCCGTGGTGGCGGGGGGGGGGACACTGAGCAGAGACCCCCCCCACGCCCCCACCCCCCCCACCTTGGGGTACCCCCCATCCCTGGGGCCACCCGGGCGGAGGACAAGCTTTGGGCTGAATCCCTGCGGTTTTGGGCAACCCCAACGCTTCTCCGGCGTCGGCTTCGTGCCGGAGCGCTGCCGCCGTCCCTTTAAGCCCCCCCAAATTTTGACAGGGGGTACATGCACCCAGCCCACCCCCCCCCGCACCCCAAAACTCCCCTTGACTCTGCCCCATGGCTTCCTCGCCCCAAGGTCACCCCCAAAAACCCCTCGAGCAACTCAACCGGCCGCAGGAGCTGGCCACCGAAGTCCCGTTTTCACCTGATTTCACCCCAAAACGGGGCTCGACCCTCGCGCAACCGCCGGCTTTTGGGGTGACGGGGGTGTCCCTTACCCTGGGCGTCCCCCCCCGAGGTGAGGACGGCGATGGCTTTGCCGGTGCCCAGGCTCTCGCCGTGCCCGTGTCCCGGCGGCGTCTGCGCCATCTTCTTGGCTGGAAAAAGAGCAAAATTGGGCAAAAAAAAAAAACCGCAAAGGGTGGGAAGGGTGGCGGGGTCCCCCTGGGCCGACTGGCACCCCCCGACTGGCACCCCCGGGCTGGCACCCCCGGACTGGCACCTGCCGGCTGGCACCCGCCCCCCGCCAGCCCCTAAATGGGGCCCCCGGGGGGAGGGGCTGGCGGGGGGGTGTCCCCTCCCCGGCATGGGGGGCGCGGTCCTACTGGTGCCAGTCTGCCCTCCTTACTGGTGCCAGTCTGCTCTTACTGGTGTCAATCTGCTCTTACTGGTGCCAGTCTGCTCTCCTTACTGGTGTTAGTCTGCTCTTACTGGTGTTAGTCTGCTCTTACTGGTGCCAGTCTGCCCTCCTTACTGGTGTTAGTCTGCTCTTACTGGTGCCAGTCTGCCCTCCTTACTGGTGCCAGTCTGTATTCCCTGTGGGTACTGGTCTGTGCTCCTTACTGGTACCAGTCTACCCTCCTTACTGGTGCCAGTCTGTCCTTACTGGTGCCAGTCTTTCCTCCTTACTGGTACCAGTCTGTATTCCCTGCGGGTACCAGTCTGCCCTCCTTACTGGTACCAGTCTTTCCTCCTTGCTGGTGCCTGTCTGCCCCCCTTACTGGTACTGGTCTGTTCTTACTGGTTCCAGTCTGTATTCCTTGCTGGTACCAGTCTGTATTCCCTGCGGTTACCGGTCTGCCCTCCTTACTGGTACCAGTCTGTCCTTACTGGTGCCAGTCTGCCCTCCTTACTGGTTCCAGTCTGTATTCCCTGTGGGTACCAGTCTGCCCTCCTTACTGGTACCAGTCTGTCCTTACTGGTGCCAGTCTGCCCTCCCTGCTGATTCCAGTCCGCCCTCCTTACTGGTTCCAGTCTGCATTCCCTGTGGGTACGGCTCTGCCCTGCTTACTGGTCCCAGTGCGCCCTCCCTGCTGGTACCAGCGGGCACTGACCTGGCGGGCGCCCCCCCCGCGGGGCGGGGGGGAGGAAGGTGAGGAAGAGGAGGACGGCGGCGAGGGAGAGCGCGGCCGAGACGAGGAGCCGGGCGGCCTCGGGGGAGAGCTCGGGGACGGGCACCATCGCCCACCCGCCGTCACCGGGCGGCCGGGGCGGCACCGGCTGGGACGGGATCCGCTGGGACGGGATCGGGTGTAACGGGATCCGCTGAGACGGGATCGGGTGTAACGGGATCGGCTGTAACAGGATCCGCCGGGGCGGGACCGGCTGTAACAGGATCTGCTGGGACGGAATCGGCTGTAACGGGATCCGCTGGGATGGGATTGGATGTAATGGGACCAGCTGTAACGGGATCTGCTGGGATGGGATCGGCTGTAACGGGATCCGCTGGGATGGGACTGGGTGTAACGGGATCTGCTGAGATGGGATTGGGTGTAACAGGATCCGCTGAGACGGGATCGGATGTAATGAGACCGGCTGTAACGGGATCTGCTGGGATGGGACCGGCTGTAACGGGATCCGCTGGGATGGGATCGGGTGTAACGGGACCGGCTGTAACGGGATCCGCTGGGATGGGATCGGGTGTAACGGGACTGGCTGTAACGGGATCTGCTGTAACAGGATCGGCTGTAACGGGATCTGCTGGGATGGGATCAGGTGTAATGGGATCTGCTGGGATGGGATTAGGTGTAACGGGATCCGCTGGGACGGGACCGGCTGTAACGGGATCCGCTGGGATGGGACCGGCTGTAACGGGATCCGCTTGGACAGGATCGGGTGTAACGGGATCCGCTGGGGCAGGATCGGGTGTAACGGGATCGTCTGTAATGGGATCCGCTGGGACAGGACCGGCTGGGATGGGATCAGCTGTAATGGGATCCGCTGGGACGGGACTGGCTGTAACGGGATTGGCTGGGACAGGATTGGCTGGGACGGGATAGGCTGCAATGGGATCAGCTGGAATGGGATCGGCTGTAACGGGATGAGCTGGAACGGGATCGGCTGGGATGGGACTGGGTGTAATGGGATCAGCTGGGATGGGGTTGGCTGGGACGGGATCAGGTATAATGGGATCGGCTGGGACAGGACTGGCTGGGATGGGATTGGCTGGAGCGGGATTGGCTGTAATGGGATCGGCTGGAACAGGATCAGTGGTAATGGGATCGGCTGGAACAGGACCAGCTGTGACGGGACCGGCTGGGATGGGAGTGCCCGCAGGGATCAGGTGTAGCAGGATCAGGTGTAGCGGGATCGGCTGAAACGGGATCAGGTGTACTGGGATCAGGTGTACTGGGATCGGCTGCAGCCGGAGCACCCACAGGGACAAGCTGGAACGGGATCGGCTGTGGGGATCGGCTGCCCCATGGGGAGACGCTGCCCCATAGGGGGACACCACATAGAGTGACACGGCCCCACAGTGTGAGCCCCCCATAGGGTGACACCCCATAGGGTGATACTACCCTGGAGGGTGCCCCTCTCCTCATAGGGTGACACCCTATAGGGTGACAGTGCCCCACAGCGTGTCCCCCCATAGGGTGACACACTCCCATAGGGTGATCCCCTTCCCAGAGGAGGACACCCCATAGGGTGATGGTGCCCTACAGCGTCCCTCCCCATAGGGTGACCTGCTATAGGGTGACACACTCCCTTAGGGTGATCCACTCCCCGTAGGCAGACACTCTATAGGGTGACACTCCCCCCCCAGGGTGCTCCCTTCCCCATAGGGGGACACCCCATAGGGTGACACCCCCCCCCCAGGGTGCTCCCTTCCCCAGAGGGTGCTCCTTTCCCCATAGGGGGACACCCCCCCCACAGGGTGACTCCCTTCCCCAGAGGGTGCTCCTTTCCCCATAGGGTGCTCGCTTCCCCAGAGGGTGCTCCCTTCCCCATAGGGGGACACCCTATAGGGGGACACTCCATAGGGTGACGCTGCCCCCCAGGCCTCCCCCCTCTATGGGCTGTCACCGCCGGGACCGCCGTGCCGCCAGGGGGCCCCCTCCTCTCCCCGCCACCCTCACACAGCGCATGCGCCTCTCCCGCCCAGCGCGGCCCCCGCCGCCTCTCTCTGGCGTCACTTCCGGCGGACGCCGCGCCCGGCGTCGTGTTCCGCTTCCGTCCGCCTCGTTGCCGGCAGCCGCCACCGAGCCCGGGAAAGGCGCGCGCGCCCTCGGGACGCTTCCGCTTCCGGTAGGGCGGCCGGGCCGGGTCGGGGGGCGGCGGCGGCGGCGGGAGCGGCCGCGGTGGGCCTCAGCCTCGGCCTGCCCCGGCCGGCGGCTCCGGGGCGGCGAGCCGGCCCCCGGCCGGGCGCAGCGTGCGCGGGGCAGCGGTACCGCCTCACAGGGAGACACCGGGAGGCCTCGGCCGGTCCCGCCGGCCGCTCCCCCTGCCCGGCGGGAGCCCCGGCGCCGCCGCCAGCCCGTCTCGGGCGCTGCCTGCCGGGGCCGTGCCGTTCCCTGACGCTTTTCTCGTTATCTTCGTTTTTAGAGGGAAACCCGGAGTCGCCCGCGCCCGCCCGCCGCTCTCCGCGCCGGCCCGGCCCCGCGGGGCAGAGCCTGCCCCGCTGCCGCCTCCGCGGGGGCTCACGGGGGCTCGTCTTCCTCCGATGCGGAGCCCATGAGGATGGAGGCCCGGGAGGCGGCGCGGCCCAGCCACGGCTCCACGTTCAAGGCCTTTCCCCTGCCCTCGCGAGCCGGCCTGCGGGACCCGCTCTGCCGGCCGGACAGCAAGGTGCGGCGGCCCGGCGGTCCTCGGCCCCCTGCAGCCAGCTCCCGGGGCGCGGGGACGTGGGTTTGGGGGGCTGCTGGCTTCTTCTCCTCCCTTTTCCCCTCCCCGTGGGTATCGCCGTGGGTCGGAGGTGCCTGTGGGCAGGGTCTCCACGCGCAGCATCCCCCCGAGCCTTGAGATAAAAACCTCCCGGGTGGTTTAGGCAGCCCAGTGCGCGCGTAAACGTGAAGTCACGCGTGGAACCTGCCCACGGACGGTAAACCCGGGCGCGCTCGGCGTGCGGCCTCGGCAAGCGCGTGCCCGTATCTCGCCGCCACGGTTGTGCCCGGACGCGTTGCTGGCGTAGCTGTGAAGCCGAGCGTTTTTGCCCTGTAACGAGACAAAATCGGTGTCTGTTTTTTTCTCTCCTCGACAAAAGCGCCTTCGCGCCCGGCAGAGCGGATTTTGGGAGGGAACGGGAGAGCGAGTGACGCTCGGGCTGCGTTCTCGCGCTGGCGTGTTGTTACGCCAGCCTGCTCCATTAATTACTGTTTTCTAACGATGTGGCTGGGGAGGAGCTGTCGCTTTTCACCTGCCCCCGTAGTTTTGCCGCGCCTGGGGTTTAAGACTGAGCTCTGCTTGCTTCTAATAAAAAGCTGTCGTCTTCTCACGCAGTTTGTACCCAACGAGACTGGCGGTTTCGCTTGCCCCGCTGGAAATGCGTCCTGCGCTCTCAATTACAGCACGGGTAAGACATGGTTTTCTGCCCCAGAGCCTCAGTTTTTTGGCCATTCCCTCCCCTAAGCAGCTTGGGGAGGATGATGTGGCTCTTTCTTGACCGCTGTCGTGTTTCTCCCCGCAGAAATCCCCTGCCCCGAGAGCTACCGGGCAGCGGGGGAGCCTCGAGCCTTCGGCTCCAGCGCCAACGGGCAGTGGAGGGGCTTGGTTCCCCCTCTGGGCTCCGTGCCGCAGAAGCCGAGGCTGAGCCGAGGCTCTTACCTCGAAGCTCGCAAAAACCCCAGGTACGTACGGCTCCCCTCTGCGTTTAACCTTCCCCGCAGAGCCCCGCGTGAGCTTCACGTGGGGGTTTCGCCCGCGCAAACCATTGGTATCGATACAGAGCAAATTCAGGGTGGAAATAATTGCGTGGGTTGCGGTTTGCCGGGTCTGGAGGTGCCGTTCGGTGTTTATAAACCTCCCTGTGGCAAATGATGCTGCGTAAAAGGACGTGAGCGCTGGTTTTGAGAGGGTGCAGCGTGGCGTAACCGGCCTCTCACGGAAGCTGGTGGTGTAACGGCTCGGTTTGAGCGTACCGGGAGTGCTGGGACGAGAATGGGAACATCGTTACGCCACTGGGAAACTGGGGGAGAAATAGCACGTCGTTGTTTCGTGATGAAAACGTGCTGGTTAGCGCGTGAGGTGCTGGGTGCCGGAGCTATTTTCGCAGCTGGTATAAACCCGTGTTGCTTCAGACCTTTCCAGACCGGGTCAAATCTTGCAGGGATTTTCAGGAGCGATAGCGGCCAACGTTTGGTTGCCAATAGGGCAAATTAATTGCGACGGGAGAAACGCCAAAGGGACCCGCGTATTTTTTCACGGGCTGTTAGGTGAGCCTGAGCGGGGAGAAGCAAAGCGAGGGAAGGGCGCCTGCCTTTCCGGGGAAATAAAAGCCGCGGGGAGTGCGGCGGCTCCCTCCCGGCGAGGTTCAGCCATTTTGTGGTGCGTGGATGGGAGCGGGAGCGGGTGGATGTGGCGGGAAGGGCTGGCCGGGGGTTTGCAGGCCGTGGCTCCTCGGCCTCGCAGTGCCACCTGGTGGCATCTCTTCGGCCGCACAGGCCTCGGGAGCGGCTTCGGCTCCGGCTTGATGGAGAGCCAGGCTTCAGCCTGGAGAGGGTTCCTAAAACGCAAATAAAATACTAATTTCTGGTCATGATTGGGTAGCCTGGTTCTTGGCTGGGTTTGGGGACGGGGGAGAGTGAGATTACGGATGAAAACAAGCAGCAAGTCAAATAAAAGCGTTTCTTTCTCCCCTCGCAGTGGGACGTCCAACAGTTTTGTAGGAAAATCAAACCACCATTGCCATGCATCCGCTTTTCCCATCAAACCCGCTCAGAGTCCTTCCTGGAGCGGTCCGTGTCGCCGCAGCCTGCTTAGCCCCAAGAAAACTCCCCGGCGGTTCATCAGCACGGCAGAAGAGGTAAAGAAAAGGCTGGGAGAGCGTTCGGTGGGTGGGTTTTCCTGAGGAGATCTCTTTTCGGGCACCGTGAAGCGCTTGAGGCGGCTCTAACCGGCTGCCTTGCGCGGGATCCGCTCCTTCTGCCAGGCAGAAGCTGTGGCTTCAGCCCCGCTCGCGTTCAGGCTTCGGCTGCGGTCGGTCTGACCGAGGCTGGTGGCTGAACTCCTCGAGACCCCTGGACGTGCTTCCACCAATAAAATCTCCGCTTCCATGCGTATCTGCTCGCTATTCGCGGTGTCTTTGTTGAAATCGTGGCTAGACATACCGGGTTGTTTCCCTGCAGACTGTTCGAGAGGAAGAGCGAGAGATCTACAGGCAGTTGCTTCAGATGGTCACAGGAAAACAGTTTTCCACGTCCAAGCCCTCTTCGCTCTTCCCCTTCCACCTGTGAGTATGTAAAATGCTCTTCCCCAGCCGACAGCGCCACGTGCATTCGCTGGGAACTTATTTTCTGTTCTTCCTAGCTCCAGGTGTTCAAATTCCGGCAAAACCGTAGTGAAAGAAACTCCCAGCAAGAACTCAAAGCTGTTTGAAGCTCACAGCGTCGCACCAGCCAGTTCAGCAACCAGCGTCCTCAGAGCACAGGAGCAGCCGTCGCACAAACCGTCGCTCTACTCTGCCCCCAGCTATCCCTCCAATGTCTTTGAGTCCAGTAACTCCACAGCCCAGCATCAGCAGGAAAATCTACCAGCATCTAACACGCAGTCTGAAGGTAAAAAAAAAACCCCAACCAAACAAAAACAACCCAAAAGGAAAACCCCTGAACCCGGCAACTGACTTAAATGGATGTGGCAAACCCGCTTCTTCCCTCCCCCTCTGTGTCTGGACTCCTGCAGCAGTTGTGGGAGTGGGCAGTAATTGTGAGGTTAACAACATTCCGTAAACTTTACTCTCTTTAGGGTCGGACTCTGTCATTTTGCTCAAGGTAAAGGATTCCAGAACGCCAGCACCAAGGTAAGAGGCTGTAAGATGGCATCCGGAGGAAGGGGTGGGTTACACTAGCCTTTTTAGTTCCACGGAGAGGTGAGAATGCAGAGTAGAAGGTGACCAGTGGCTTCCCGAATGTCTCGTGAAGAGAGAGCGGTTTGCTGTGGTTACAGGAACTCGTGTGTGACGCATCGAACCTCTTTCGTGAGACCTGGCTGCAAATCGCTGGCAGCTCTGCCTGGAGCTCTTACAGCTCTAGCAGCAGGGCTGTCCTCAGATAATACTCACAAATCCCTTTTCAGGCAATTATTTACTTTCCGCGTGAAGGAGAACGCTTACACCTGTCCTTTCTCCCCCTTTCTAGCCTCCCGTTCTTCCAGGCAGAACTGTGGATCAAAGAACTGTAAGTACACGTTTTCTGCTCTCTTTTCCTGTCATGAGTGTTCACGTGTAGGAATAAAACGCTCATTTGCTCGCGTGAACTTTGCTTTTCAGGACCAGCGTCTACGATTCACGAGCTCGGGAGAGGTGGCGGCAAATTGAAGAGCAGAAAGCACTGGCCTTACAGCTGCAAAGCCAGGTAACGGGGAGCAGTTGCTGGAAGAACAATGTTTCACAGAATCACAGCGTGGTGGGGGCTGGAAGGGACCTCTGGAGATCGAGTCCAACCCCTGCCAGAGCAGGCTCACCCAGCGCAGGCTGCACAGGGCCGCGTCCAGGCGGGTTGGAATCTCTCCAGAGAAGGAGACTCCACACCCTCCCTGGGCAGCCTGTGCCAGGGCTCGGGCACCTCACAGCGAAGACGTTTTTCCTCACGTTCAGGCGGAACTTCCCGTGTTCCAGTTTGTGCCCGTTGCCCCTTGTCCTGGCGCTGGGCACCACTGAGAAGAGTCTGGCCCCATCCTCCTGACACCCGCCCTTGAGATATTGATAAGCGTTGGTGAGGTCCCCTCTCAGCCTCCTCTTCCTCAGGCTGAACAGCCCCAGCTCCCTCAGCCTTTCCCCACAGGAGAGATGCTCCAGGCCCTCAGCATCTCTGTACCCTCCGCTGGGCTCTCCCCAGTAGCTCCTCGTCTCTCTTGAACTGGGGAGCCCAGAACTGGACCCGGGACTCCAGCTGGGGCCTCACCGGGGCAGAGCAGAGGGGGAGGAGAACCTCCCTCGACCTGCTGGCCACACTCTTCCTCACGCACCCCAGGCTGCCGTTGGCCTTCCTGGCCCAAGGGCACGTTGCTGGCTCGTGGGGAATTTGTCACCCCCCAGGACTCCCAGGTCCTTCTCCGCAGAGCTGCTCTCCAGGAGGTCACCCCCAGCCTGTCCCGGTGCAGGGGGTTGTTCCTCCCCAGGGGCAGGACCCTGCACTTGCCCGTGTTGAACCTCCTGAGGTTCCTCTCGCCCAACGCTCCGGCCTGTCCAGGTCTCGCTGAACGGCAGCGCAGCCTCTGGGGTATCAGCCAGTCCTCCCAGTTCTGTGTCATCAGCAAATTCGGACTTTGCAAGTCCGAATGTTAAACCACAGAATACAAAGCAAATTGGAAACGGAAAAATGACAAAAATCACCTCCTTTGGGGTCTTCGTTGCTTCCCCTTCCCATGGCAGGGCTGTCGGTAGTGTCGTGGCCAGGAGAAACGCTCCCCCTCCGTGCCCCTTTCTGCGTCTCCTGGAACAACTGGCCCCACGTAGCTCCCTCGCAAGCCCCGGAGCGGCGACTTCCTCGGACACCACCTAATCGAAAGGTCTCTCCTTCAGCGGTTGCAGGAACAGGAACACTCCGTGCAGGATCTGGTGGATTTAAATCTTCGAGTGCCCCTTGAGAAGGAAATCCCTGTCACGGTGGTCCCGGAAGAGAAAGAGGATGCAAAGTCAGCTGATGGCGAAGAGGAGTTCCCTGAAATCACCGAGGTAAGTCTGCTTGGATCTAGCGTACGCAAACAGACGCTCGTGTGCAAAAAAGGTCGAAATACGATGTGATTTCCTGCGATCTGGGCGTAGAAACAGATAGCTGTTCCCTTTTGCCACGTACGTTTTGGAGCGAGTTTATCCTTCGAGGAGCAAAGGATAAAGCTGGGTTTGAACCCAGCCTTTGTGACGGGACTGGCAGGAACTCTCCCTTCCAACGCTGTCTGTGTCCTCCCTGTAGGAAATGGAAAAGGAAATAAAGAACGTATTCCGAGGTGGGAACCAGGACGAGGTCCTCAGCGAAGCTTTTCGGTTAACGATCACTCGGAAAGACATTCAGACCCTCAATAACCTGAACTGGCTCAACGATGAGGTGAGGAGTCTACCTGGGGCCGTTAGGACGTTTTTCTTCGGCAATTTAAAGTAGGTTGAAGGGACTAAACGTGTCTGCCTTCTCCGTGGGGAAAGAAGTCGGAGGGAATAGGAGGTGTGGGCTGTGCTTCACACTCTGGAGCCGTTAATCTATGGAGAAACCCCTGCGTAGACCAGGCACTTGAAGAAATAACCATATTGGGAGGAGTGGGACTGACTGTGGACAAAAAAAAAAGTAAATCTTAAATACAGAAGACTGCATTCCTAAATCTTTCTGGATTTTTTGAAGGTTTTAAGGCTGTTGAGCTGTTGTAAATCTCGCCGGGGACAGGTCTTCAGAGGGAAAGGCAGAGGCAATACCAATTTCTTGCCTAATTTTGCACAGGGGCAGAGCACCTTACGCAGAAGCGTCGACACTCTAACATGTCCTGGATGCTTTTTCTTTCCCAGATAATTAATTTCTACATGAATTTGCTGATGGAGCGGAGCAAAGAGAAGGGTTTGCCGGCAGTTCACGCGTTCAATACTTTCTTCTTTACCAAATTAAAAACGGCGGGGTACCAAGCTGTGAAACGGTGGACTAAAAAAGTGGATATCTTCTCCGTGGATCTCCTCCTGGTGCCTATTCATCTGGGAGTGCACTGGTGCCTAGCGGTGAGCGCTCGCGTGATTCGCAGTAGAGCAGAGCCGGGGCGGGTTGTCCTATAAACCCGCCTGGCAGAGGCTAAAATGTCTTGGCTTTTGAGTGGTGCGGTTGTCGGGTGTTTGCATGGGGGGAAAAAATTGCGTTTGTGGCTAAAATCAGAGGCTAGAGCGAGTAAAAAAAGATAGCTGCCGCTTTTCGGTGAGTTTCTAGTCTTTTAAAGAAAAAATAGACGGCCGTGAAGGTCGCGTTAGCTTATTCTCCTTATTCTCTGGAGAAAGATCTCGTTTCCACGTTCCCACAAACTCGCCTTTAGAGACGCTGCCACGGGATCGTTTTAGAGAGGTTTAGATGACAGATACCGCGCAGCTTTCTCTGCCTCCTGCCCCCGATTTGTTCCCTCCCTTCTCTTGGCCGCTGGCACCTGTGCGGCGACAGATTGCGTGCGGCTTTGAAGCCGGCGTCGGCTCAAACCTCCTCCTCAGATTGTTAAGCTGCCCGGAAAGGCGGGTGGGCGGTGGTGTGAAAATGGGGCATGGGGCCCCAAAAAAACACCCGGGGGCCTCGTGTCTTGAACTGCTTAGTTACACACACGTCAGGATGAGCAAAGCCTCTGTAAACCTATCTGTCCGCGGCTTTAAAAATAAGGATAACGGAGTGCTCTTGTGTTTTGCCCCATTTAGAGATTCCGGGGCTTAAATAACACAGCAGCGAGGGGGGATTTTGGGGAGGGCTGCACTGAGGGTGTTAGAAACCCTCTGAAATCCCTCTCTGCTGTGAAATGGTCTAAACTCGCCGCTTTCTAGCGGCAGAGCGTGTGTCCTGGCAAAGAGATGAGCTCCTCGTGTTGCGCGTTATTAACGAATCTCTCTCTGTGTAGGTTGTAGACTTCAGGAAAAAAAACCATCACCTATTATGACTCCATGGGCGGAATAAACAGCGAAGCCTGCAGGATACTGTTGTGAGTAACGCTTATTTGAGTTGTGCCTGTTTAAAATTTGGATCAGCTTCTTATCTCGCTCTGGAAGTGACAGCCCTTCCGCGGGGACGGTCCCTTTCTGGGTCCTGAAAGGAAGATTCGGAGGAACAGCCTGGTTTTCACGCTTCGTGTTTCACCACGCGCTGCTGACGCGGTCCGCGGTTCCAAAGCTGGTCTGCGAGAGAGTCCTGTGCCGATGCCGTGTCTTCGCCTCTTCCCCGAAGACCTGTCAGTGAGCTGGTGTTACCTTCGTGGCGGGTTTCAGACCCGTCCTGTTAAGGACATCAGGCTTTACAGGTCTTAGAGTCGTCTTGGGCATCATCTGTAGGAGGAAAACAGCTTCTCGGACCCCGAGGTCCTTCCCTTGTCCTGCAGCCGCTTGAAGAAGCGGGATCTGCTGGCCCCTTCCTCCAGGTGGGAGCTTCTCCTGCCTGCGCAAGGACCAGCGCGGTAGCTCGGCCCGTTGTGTGGAGGAGGCGGCTCTGGCGAGCACGACGGTAGATGTGGGATGCGGGAGTGTCTCTTGCATCAGGCCGTGGATAACGGCTCGCGTGGGTCTCTCCGGACTGAGTTCCGGCAGGGCGTTACGCGCCGTGCCGTGACTCCAGACCGGGGCTGGGGGCAAAGTTGTTCTTCGTGGGTTCAAACTGCAGAGGAGGTCTTGGTCTTCACATCCTGAGCGATGCCGCGGGAGGGAGCGGCGCGGGCCGCCTGCTCTCCGAGCTCTTGTAGAGGAGAGGTGCTTGCGTGTCCAATCCAGAGCTGTTTTCCCATATGGGGAAGCTGCTCCTGGATGGAGTGCGATTCAAAATGAGCTACTCTCTGGGCAGGGGTGGAATAACCCCTCTTTTCTGAGGTCCCTCGTCACGTAGGGCTGTCAGGCTTGATACAAATCAGATTGCGAAGCGATTTACAGTCGCCAGCTCCTCTGTCGCTCCGGCGTTGACCCTGGGTCGGCCGTCGGTTCTGTTTCTCGTCTCGGCTTCGCTCCGACGCTGACTTGGGAATCTGATCCCGACTCTCCTGGCGTGAGGTTGAGTATGTCAGCGAAGGCGTCACTCATTCAGTCAAGGAATGTGAATGATGATAGAGAGAGACAGCAGACAAATGCCATTTCCAGTCCGTTTAGCACCGTCCTTTTCCAGTTCAGGTGCTTTGCAGTCTGCACGCACCGGGTTCATTTAAATAACTGTAAAATTAGCTGTTTCCCTTTTCCACGTGGTTCCGTGGTGTTGGTTTAAAGGGAAAGGAAGAGTATAAAGTCTTCGGAAATGGCTCAGGGCAGCGTCTCTTAGTTTCGCTGTGTGGCTTGTGCCTCTGTGTTCAAGAAAGGCGCAAGCGGAGCCGGCCTGCCTTGGGGCAGGGATGCTCTGGGTGAAATCAGTTCCTTTCAGCCTGAATGTCTTTGATTCCAAGGAAAAAGACGCGGACGGCTGGTGAAATGAAGCACCTGGGAGGTGAGAGGGGGACCCGGGAGTCCTGCCCGTGGTTCGTTTAGGGGTCTGGGACGAGGAAGCCGGTCCCCAAACTGGTGGTAGAGAGTATGAGAGGCCACAAGGTGTTTCGGCCACGCAGGGTGAGTGGTAGAGAGCCGGGATTTCAGGTCACTGTTGCCCTGGACGTAATTGTTTTCCCTCTGTTTCCTTTTAGGAGGCTTTTATTGGTTGAATGCAGTGGGAGGATCACACCGGGAAGAAGGGACGGAGGTCCTATTCATGGTTAGTGACCCTTTCATGCTTTCAATCTTTAGAGCTTCCTAAAGGTGGTGAGTGTCATATCATTAGCCAGACTTTACAGAGGAGGGAAACTGAGGCACGGGGAAGGTAACTGGTGAAATACAAGGGCCACTGGCCAGGCTGGGAGTGAGTAGGGACCGCGGATGTTCCTGGTTTGGTGGCTGCCACGCTTTGTTTCGGCGTCTGGGCTTCCGCACCGCGTGGGTGTGAGACCTGGAGAGGATTTTAAAGCTGCCTCTGGTTTTGTGGCGTTTCTCCGTGGGGAAACACGGTGCTCGGTGTCGCGGCTCTGCTGGAAGGGTCTGTGTTCTGGAACCTGTTAAAATGAGTTAAAAAAACTTGATTCTCATGTCCCGAGGCTGGAGGAAAGCTTAGGGGATAGAGCACACAAAGCGACTCATGCCTGTGAAATCTTCTTATCTCCCGCTAGCAGTAGCGCTTGAAATGCTTACCTTTACGTGCCCTTTACTTCAAGGCTTTCAGATATTTAGCAGTGTGCTGCGGAGTTGATTTCAGCGATTCCCTGAGGCACCTGGTCGGGTTTGCGTGTGCGTGTGTGAGCGCTGTAGAGGGCAAAAATGCATTTTCAGGTTTAGGAAACCGAGATTAAAAGCCTGCAGTGTTCGACGGGGCATCTCGGGCATGTTGGGGTTTGATTTGGCGTGTAATTATGCTTAAAAATTCTGTGTTAAGCTTTTTCTCCTTGAGGTCCTGACAAAGTTCATCAATTAAGTTCTGCCTCCCAAAGTTTTCTCATGATTTGAAGTCAAGGCTTTTTCTTTCAGTCCCCTCCTAAAAGGTGGTTCAGGCTGTTTCCTAGGCAGGACCGGTGCTGTATTTCTTACACGAGGGGTCTGATTTTCACTGATCTCCGTGTGCAGGCTAGATTGCTGGAGGCTGCTTTTAGGAAACCACGCAGGTGACGGTCACGGTTAACGTGAACTGCACGTAACCCTCGTTTTTCTAGAAAACAGCTCAAAATTTCCTGGCTGCCCTGCGCGTGTCGGCTTTGCAGCTGCGGCTTGTGGGAGTCGCAGATAAAACTGGACGTGCTGAAGCCACCTGATCGCTTTATCTGCTGAAGCTCCGGCACCATTCAAACGTCACCGGTTTCTTCCTCGTCTGCCAGACGAGTCTCGCACTCGGATCCTCTCTCCGCCCCTGCTCCGTATGTGCAGGCCCGGTTCACGCAGAGACGTTGCTTGGAGGCTCGTCCCGGTTCCTCGTGTGATGCGTCCTTTTATTTATCTGCACAGCTTCGCTCCCCGGCTCTAACGGCGCAGAACAGAGCGCGCCGTGTGCTGCTGCTCTTTTTTTAGCTGAGGATTCAAGTGGGCTCTGTAGCAGGCAGGAATTGCCAGGATTTTTTTTTTTAATTGCAGTTGAAATGAGGCCGTTTAATTAACGAACGTTTTCGCCACGTTTGTGTTGTGGTGCAGAGAGTCTGCTCCCTTCCTCCGGCCACCGCGCTGGAGGCTCAGCACACCCTTGTTTTGAACTCGCTGCAATGAGTTTCTTCTCCATTTAGGTTTTATTTTTGGAGATGAGATACGGAGACTTCTCGTGCTCAGTGAAAGGGTTTTTTTTTCCCTGAGATTCACCCCCTGCTGATCTCGTCTTGTCCAAACTGCAGCCGAGGCAAAGCAGCCAAGCAGAGCAATTACAGCAGGCGCTGGCAGCCGGCAGACCCTGTGCTGGGGAGCGGGGCTGGGAGCGTGTGTCCGGCTAACGAAGGCCGATAGAAAACGCTTCTCCGGACCTGATCTGCTCTTAGAGGCCTGCCAGGAGGGAGACTCCCCTCCTCGACGCTCTTACCGTCCAGCAAAACCTACTTCTGGCTGCTTTCTAGGGATACGATCGCGAGGATGGGGCTGTCTCCGTGTCCAGAGGCTGCTGGGCGGTTCAGCGGCCCCTGGGTGTTTCGGGGACTCTTCAGCCCAGGAGAGTTTTCTTTGAATAGTTCTTTAACGTTACGATAGAGAAAAGTTCCCTGACTGGCACCAGGGCAGCAAGTTTGACCCTACGTCTTCTGGGCTCGCCCGCGGGTCGCGTCGCCCCCTTCTCCCATCGCGTTTTGGCGTTTACTAACAGCAAGATGTGATTTAGCCAAGTCTTTGTGGATCAGATTCCCGAAAGATGGCACATCTCCCCGCGCTGGCGGCCAAACCCGCCTCCCTCTCCGCGCCAGACGCTCTCTTGACCCCTCCGTTCGAGCCAGCAGCATCTAATCCCTTGCTTTTCCTTTCCAAACTTTCTGATCGCAGCCGCGACAGTGCGAAGGCTCCTCGGGTTGTTTTGAGAAGATGCCAAACGTGAAGGAGATGGTTTCTGTAGATCTTCCCGGCCCTTTTGGTAACCGAGACGAGCAGAGGTGTCTGCAAAGCTGAACGTCACTTAATGACGCCAGCAGCCAACAGAGAGGGGCTTCTTTAGGGCCGTTAAGAAGGTCTTGAGCCCGTCGCCTCGTCTCCTTGGGCTCCCTCTCGTCCGCCTCTGTCTGTGTCCTCCCTGAGCTCCCCTTTCCGTGCTTCCCGGTGAAGGGAATGGTTCAAGGCGTTCGTATCCACAAGGGAAAACGCGTGGCAGTTGCTTGGGCGTGCTTTGGGCATGGTCTTGGTAGAGTTTCTAAACTTTTTCAAGGAGACAGGGAAAAAAACCCTGCTTTTCTGTTCTTCCAGTGGTACCGTTTAGGCCAAACTGGTGGAAGCCTCTTTGGGCGGAGGAGATGGGCCAGTACCCGTGAGCCTTCCTTGTTCTCCGGTTCTAGGAACCGGAATGGGACTGGCTCCGCGGCGTTTCTCCCTCTGCTGAAGGCTTGTGAAAGGTATTTGACGGCCCACAGCTGGCTCCTTCTCCTGCTCGTGCTCCCTGCTTGACTCAATCCCTGTAAAAGCATCTCGGAGAGGACTGTGGCGTGGCCTTTCCCAGCGCCGCCTCCCCGCCATCCCCAAGCGCTGGGCCTTATTTGGGAAAATCGGGGTCATCTTCCCTCGTTTGCCTCTCCTTGAAAGCACTTGCCATCTGTCTTCTGCTGTGATAAGAAGAACTGAAATCGCGAGTGGAAGGGAAACCTGGGAGAAGAGCTCCAGGAAAACATCTGCCAGCGAGCCGAAGCCACCGCAGCTGGGAGAGGAGCTTCGTGGTAGTTTTTTGGGCGCTTTACACACAGGGCGATTGTTCCGGAGCTGCTGAGATGCTGTTAAGGTTGTGACACGTTTGCTCCTGTCTACCTTTAGACTAAGTAAGAGCCTCAAAAGACAAGAGGCACCGGTTCGCGGGACGCTGTCAGAGTTCAGCTCTCCCGTCTCCCCGCGAGTGTCGGATGCTTGCAGGAGCCTCTTGAGGCAGCCCCGTGGCTGCTGAGCTTTGCTCTGCCGTGAGTCACTCTCCGATGAATTAGATTTCTTCTCCCTGGTTTATTTGTGGTGTTGACTCTCTGCTTGGCAGGTACTTGTTTTGGATGAGTTTTTAAGTTCTGCTTGCTCCTTCTTTTGACTGCCTCAAAGCCCGGGTCTATAGAGCCCTTTTTAAAATGGTCAATACCGAGACGAAAATATTGGACTTCCATTTTGCGTTAATTCTGCAAACACGGCAGAGGACGTCTTGGGTAAACTGGCATATAGTGTGCTGGCCGCTTTCCCCCGTTCCTCTAAGTAAGCCGTCTTTGTTCTCTTCTTCCTCCAGGCAATACTTAAAACAGGAAAGTCTTGACAAGAAGAGGAAGGAGTTCGACACTAATGGCTGGTCGTTGCTGAGTAAGAAGAGTCAGGTGGGTTTGTGCAGTCGGGGGTTTGGAGAAGGGGCCTCTCTCCGTCCTTGCTTCTGTTCTTGACCCGGAAGCGCCTTCCCGGGCTGGTTTTCCCGACGGACGTGTTCTCGTGGTAACTCTAGGGGGTGAACAAATCCCAGATCTTCAGTGGCAAGCTCTGCTGCAGGTTCCTACGTGGAAACAGGGAGGTTTTCGTGAGCCAGGGCTGCCCCAGGGCCACCTCCATTCCCGCTGCCCACCCCCTCGTCTTCCTCTCCCCTCACTCGCGCGGGCGTTTGCCCCCTCCGCGCAGACCTGTCGTTAGGGCTCGTTCGAGAGAGGTCCTTCACTTGGAGCTCTTCCTCCTTAGAAGCCGGAAAGCGGCGACCGGCTCCTTTGGAAATGACGTTTGGGTTTGTGTCCTTTCCTTAAAGGAGATCCCGCAGCAGATGAACGGCAGCGACTGCGGGATGTTCGCCTGCAAATACGCCGACTGCATTACCAAAGACAAGCCCATCAACTTCACTCAGGTAAACCCCACCCCGGCGTGTGCCCCTCGTGCTCGGGCAGAGACGGGCACGGGGCGCTCCTTTGCGCGTATTCTGATTTTCCACTCCTTTGCGCGTGTTCTGATTTTCCACTCCTTTGCGCGTGTTCTGATTTTCCACTCCTTCGCGCGTGTTCTGATTTTCCACTCCTTCGCGCGTATTCTGATTTTTCCACATGCCCTTTGCCGCCTCCTCTGTGGGTTTCAAGCGCCCCCGGCCCGCGCGGGGGTCGTACTGCTGCTCCTTGGAGTAGAGCTGACGCAAGGCGCTGCGGCAGTTCTTTTCGCCGTGCAAAATTGTTCCTCTAAAGCCACCCTCGGGTCCTTCTGTCCTACTCGAATCCCTGCGGCACGTCACCGATGCAGCTGGGGAAAGCTCACAAACCCACAGTGGTGTTAAAAGTGGGGCGTTGTAGCCCGGATCCCGGGGAATTTCAGTGTTACTTACCGTTGTCAGCCTCCGTGGAACATCCCGCGCGTGAATATTTCACTTCTAATTATTAGAGAATATCCTCCGAGCTACGTTATTCCCTAGATCTCATCTGCTCTCCTGTTTTCAATAATCGGAAAGTAAATTTTCCCCCAAGGAAGGCGCCGCTTAAAAAGCCGCACCCAGGAGAGCGGCTGCTCGATAAACGGTCCGGCAGCGAGAGACACGCTGACGTACGCTTTCTCTCTCTTCTCTCTCCCCTCCTGAAGCAACATGCC